>OU342742.1:369640685-369935707 GCA_910589775.1 Avena eriantha
TGGTAGACAAGTAGTAATGTCCATTGGTGTCTTCTGATGAAATATACTCCTGTGGTCCATCATGACAAACCATTTCGAAATGTCAGGAGAAATAAACTCCAGTACCTCGTCACATCTAGGACTAGGTCAAAGTGTTGTAGTCTGCAGATCAAGAAGCATTGATTAGTTTTTGTATGCTTTTCCTTAGAGTACCACACTCTTCTATACTAATAGGTCATGCTAAGTTTCGTGACCCCTCAATGAAGTGATGCTTTTACACATCCTTACCCACCCTTCCTTCGAGCCTTTGTGCTCGAGAATGATGTGTCTGCGTAATAATGTGGTCATCTAAGATTCTAAGCAATTCTTATTGCTTAGAATTCCAAGGACATTTGTGTCATTCTTAGCATGATGGTTAATCCTATCACTAAGAAAATAAGATTGTGCTACCAAGTCCGATATTCTAGTACACCCTCTTCGGTCAAAGAGTTAGGCTTGTGTCGAAGCTCCAAGACTATGTTTTCTTGCCTTACCAAGAAATTTTCCTCTCAAACTAAGTGACATATCGGTGGATCGTGATATTCTAAGTGTCTACTAGAAGTATTGCCATGTTGCTACATAACTGTGTTGTCAAGTTCTTGAGCAAGCAAGTTCCCTGAACTGCTAATTTGTCCAAGGATCCATACTAGATGCCCCTGAACTAGCTGGTTGAGCTTAAACAACAACTTGGAGAGTTGTAAGACAAAAGTTATATACGACTTAGTTCCTTTAATGGGATGTCTAGTTTTGTTCATGCTGAAGAAAGATAGTATTTCCCTCATGGATATATTTTCTTCCCCCACATCTGATTTTATTTTGGTTATCATCAAACCAAACTCTGTTCCAAGGATTATCTTGATGATGTTGCTACTCGTGATGTTTCACTTGATACATCTTTATGTTCTTTGGTCTGACCAATACTTTGCCTTGTTCATCTTCTTGGAGTATCTTGATAAATTTGTTATTGAGCCCATCGATGACATCCTTATATTCTCCAAGCTAGACTAGATTCATATGGAACCTATAGCATTAATGTTGGACAACTTTTCGAGAACCGTCTTCAGGTCATCTCAGAGTATGTGTTCTAGATGGTAGAAGTGACCTTCTCCGATTCACATGCAATTGTTGAAAGATGATGACGTGGATTCGAGTAGGGTTATCTTTGTTCCCCGTGGACATATGTGTATTGCGTTGCAAGTACATGATGTATGAGAAGTTGTTAATACATGGGTCTAGCAATTTATCTCAGTCTTTTGGAGCTTGACACTATAGTCCATGTCTTGAGAATCTAGTAACTTTACCTTGTGGTAAATGTTACACACATTTTATTCGGACATGCTAAGTCTGAAATATCGTTATATTTAACCAGAGTTGAATCTCAAGCAGCTATGATGGTTGGTGTTCTTCAAGGTTTTGACATTAGTTCCTTTGTACATATGGAAATATTGATGTTATGGTTGACACAATTATCTGGCAGGCCTATTGTCAAATTATCTTGATTCAGCAATAACAACTAGTCTTCATGAGACATCTTCTATGCTTTAATTATAGGAGTTGTGCTTATGGTTTCCTTTGTCTCCGAAATCCGACCTTCACTTGATGTCTCGTGTCTCGAACGTCAAGGAGAACATTTAAAGTAGTGTTGCTAAATGTCTCTTGGTCGATCCTCCAGACCCTTTTATGTTGGCAAGCTTCTTGTTGTGCCAAGTAATTGAAGTATGAGAATGAAGTTTCATTTTTCCTCGTGTCATCAAGAATCTTCTCACTTGTTCATCAAGTGGTCTAAAGTGATATCACGATCATTGGCAAAGATTTTGATAACCCTGGATGAATAAAGAGTTTCCTTCATTTCTCGACCATGTTCATAGAGTGACTATGATTCTGGTAATCAGAAGCTTCTCTTATTACATGTTCCTTGTGACTCCTATGAGTCCTCGCCACAGAACACCCTTCTGACTTAACCTTTTGTTGAACAAAGTGATCCTTCTATATCAAAAGTAGTTCAAAAGCTTGGTTGTCTGTATCTCTGTATCCCTGGAAGCTCTACTTAAGTCTTCTAGTAGAGTTTCATCTTCCGAAGTCTATGGTCATGTTCTTTCTATTGTAAGCTTTCCTTTTTAGAAGCTTAAGCTCTTCTGAAGCTCCATGGTCTCTATTCTTATGAAGACCAGTTATCTAACAACTTGAAACCATCTCCCCTTGTTTCCTCCGTTACCTTAACATGTTTCATGTCATCATCTCATAGTCGTTTATGAACACTCCTTTCATGAGTTGACCATGAGATACTCTGTGTTGTTTAGTGTGTTTCCCTCTTATCATTAGAGTGACCCTGTATATTTCTCTCTCTTCCTACCTTTGGAATCTCAAGTCGAGATTCTCGTAAGGGGATAGAGCTCTAACACCCCAGTTTTAGTTAATCGTATTTAGGACTTTGTTTGTGCATTCATGAGCATCATCCCTTAAAATGCATGCAAAGAAAATAACGCAAAATCCTAAATCCCTAATTTCCTCTTCCTCTCAAATACATTCAAATGGGTTCTAAAGTTGGAAAACTACGAAGGTGTGGAGCCCAAATAGCATAGAGGGCCCCTGTGTGTTCCAAAACTATTTATACACCTTCTTGTATTTTTGGAATATTCAAATAGTGTTGAATTTCAAATTACAAAAGAGTGAATAGAAAATAGAATTAGAAAAGGTTTTACAAAAAATAGAGCCAGTGGCCTAGTAGGTCGGCCAAGATCCTTCCTCTCTCTACCTACCGCCCACGAGCAGCAACAACAACCCTCCACAGAACCTTTGTCGCGGCCCACCTGGCCCATTCATAGCCCGCTCCTGGTCTAGTACCGCTATGCCTGTTCGTCGTCATCGTCCCCAACGCCAAGCAGCTCGGTGTCTCCACCTCCTCCGCTTGTCGGTGTCGCGATGCCCGCTCGGTGCCACGATGCGCGCCACCATCCCCGGAAGCCTACAAGACCCCCTCGCCTCCACTGGACAAACCTTAGACACCACTCTCCCTCCCTCTTCTTCCCCGCGAAGCAAGTCCTAAACCCTAGCTCATTGGAGCTTGTTTGTGCCGTTGTATCTAGCCACCCTAGGCCTAGAAAAATCCATGGTTGGAAACGCCACATCACCCTCTTCCTCTCCGTTGAAGCATTCTTGAAGGGGAGCCACCTCCTCGCTGTAATTGAGCTCGACCCCAACTCCGATTGCCGCAGTCGTCGCCATGATTCTCCACCGATTGACCTCCTCGGTCCTCGCTAGCAAGCTCTACATGCTCCCGGTGACCTCCTCGTGTGAATGTCTCTCTTCGATTTTCCCTTGCGCGCTAAGTTGTTGTCGCCGCGACCACCTGCCACCGCATGCGCTGCTCCTCGCCGTGTCGCCGTCTCCAGTGACCGAATCCGGGTGGCCCCACCACCGTTGGGCTCGCCTCGGCAAGCCGCATGCAGTGCACCCCTCCGCGCTTCCCCACGATCTCTAGATCGACGGATCCAAGCATCACCTGGGAGCCTCCCCGTTGATGACATCCGCATGATGTCATGCTGGTGTCATTATTCTTTTTGTTTTTTAATTGTTTTGTAAATGATTTTTACTAAACACAAAATACTTGACAGATGGGTCCTTATTGTTAGCGTTTTAATAATTTCCTAAGTCATTTACAGAAATGAATAAAATCTAACAAGTGGGCCTAGATGGAAAATAATTTATACATTTCCAAAAATGTTTAATTGTTTTAAAAATGATTTAAAATGTATTTAAAATGAGCAAAATCATAACTAATTTATTTTAAATCAGAAAATATGTATAATATATCCAAATGTTCAGAAAAATGAGATCTATCTCATAGCATCAACATCATTCATTGTTAAGAAACTTTCAAGACAAGTTTAATCAGATAATAAAGTGAACCCCCATAGGCGATTCTGGGATCTTCCATGTATTAGGGTTTGCACCCCTCGGACGCCGCTTAAATTGCCAATCATGCTTTAGGGTTATATTCCAACTCTATTTAACTTATCATATCATCATCCTTGCTTGAGCATTGCATCGATGCCATGTGTTGATTGTTTGCCCTTTCTTTCTTGTGTTTGGTTCTTCCCGGTAGAATATGATATCGAGATCGAGATCGAAGTCTGAGATCAACAATCACTGAAGATCGATGAACACTACTTGACCAACAATAACCAAGTCAAGTAGAAGGCCACTGAAGCCCTTCTTATTGGTTATCAATAGGCAAAGGCAAGCATACCCCTACACATAAAATAATCATATGCTTTCAAAGTATTTCCATTCTTGCCATGTTGCATATGATTCTATAGTGCTCTTTTATCGAGAGATAGAGTATTCTATCTATTGCACTACTCCCTTTGAGGTTATATATACCTGATCTACTGCTCCTAGCATAACTAGGTCTGGCTTGTGTGCACTGCTAGAGCTATTATTCGCGTCTTGCTTAGCCATGCTTAACTGTCACTGCTGGTTCATGCAGATGATGTATCCGACACAAAGAATCTAATATTATAGGAGAACGTGATGAGATGAGATTAGAGGTAAAGGTTAAACATGCTAAGGCTTGTATGGGAGGCCACCGTGGGATGTGTATTTTTTAGTCCCATGCTCGCCACCATTCGGACCCGAGTTCTTGCCGTCAGAACCAAGACGAGCGTACAGCCACATGGGACTACAAATCTCTCAACCAACTAACTTGCCTAGTAGATTCCATGAGTCACCTAGTTCAGGCGTTCCATTCGACATATGCATATTTGGTTGTTCTCGACGGCGGTGAAGGAGGTGCATCATAACAGGTAGGTAAGCATGGACCGGGTTGCTTGGAGTCGATGGAGCCCCTGATAAACCAACCTCACCCACATCTCTAGGGACTGGCTTCGGGATTTCATCCATTACGGTGGAACCATACTTAGGGTTTGAGTCATGGTATCAGCAAAAGCAAGGTAAAGGTCGTGGTCAACCACCCTCTGCCAGCACACCAAGGAAGTGTGTCAAGTGGCGTTAAGAGTCAGTTGGTATGTGTGGGTAAAGTTGTACACCCCTCCAGGGTTAAATCTTTTCGAAAAGCCATGTCCATGGTTATGGACAACTTGGGAATGAACGTGAGATCATAGAGAACATTAACCTAATCGTAAAACTTGGTAACTCTGGTTTGTTAAGAGTGCTTCCTCATGGGTATGAGGGGATGATCCTAGTTGTTAGATGACGATTAGTTTGGTGGATATCAAAAGATGATGATCAATTCTTTGGAGATCGCTCTCTTATCCCCTTTTAAAATATTTTGATTAGACGATCTTCTCCTCCCTCTTGTTTTATAAACATAGATGGATTTATGCAAAATAACCCTACCATCCATAAGTCTTGCGGAGTACACCTTGTACTCACCCTTTCTTTGTTGATACTTTTCTAGCAGAGTAAATGTTCCTTGAAGTCAAGTTTGCTATGATATCAAGATCGACGAGTAGCTTGGGGTTCCTGGCCGGTAGCCTGGAATCTATGGGCTAGGACATCATCATTATGCTTCAGGCCTCTTAGGCCTTTTGTTAAGTTTTCTATACTTAATAGAATAATTTTCCTTTCATTGTTTCATGTTTGTGGTCAGTGACCTCTGCTTGTAATATTTTGCTTCTTTGCTCAGTTATGAGCTTGCTATAATAATATTTGTGTCACAGGGTTACTGTTGTGTAACCGATTCTTCACTTGATATCCTCGAGCTCTAGGTTAAGCTTATGTCAGGCTAAGGTCTAGAATTTGTTTAACCTTGATCCCGAGGGTGTCACAGTCCACAAACTAGTTTGGGGTTTTATTACTATCTTGTACTTATGCCATACTTGACTGCTTTATTTACTATTGGGCGTGGAGCGCATTTTCTGTTTAGGACTTGTGACACGTTTCCGCGGTATCGACAAGCGCAATCACACTTTTGGGTTCCTAGTCGTTTACAGCCATCGACACAAACCCTGGGTCCGTCTTGGAGCCAGCCAACTTTGTTGCTGCTAACTTTGTGGGGTGGCCCCCTGAAATAATTTATGAATCATGTGAATGCATTGTCGTGAGGCCTTGTTGCTTTTTAGTTGGTTCTTCCCGGGGTTGATCGTGCGTGTGTTGCTATTTGTGCACCCCCTGTAGGGTAAATCTTTTCGAAAGGTGTGTCCACAGTTATGTACGACTTGGAGCATAGTTTCTCGATCATAGACAAGCATAACTAAAGTAGCGCCTTTTATTTGACTAAGACATGACTAGTAAATAGTGCCACCCTCATGGAATGGTTAATAAAATAGCTAAAGGATGGGTTGTTCTTCTACCTTCTCGTTCGGCAAGCAAAAAGGAGGGAAACTGATGTTTATTTATGTTATTCATATAACTGTTGTTTCTAATCATCTTGGAGCGTCCGTCCATCTCTGGTTGGGCGGATGTGTAGCCTTTCTCTATAGAACTGTTTAGCTATTATCTTTTGCTACAACTGTGTCACCCCCAGGTTGTTCCCTTCAGATGCATTAAGACTTGTTGAGTACACCTAGGGTCTCACACAATATATGTTATTGTTCACATAGACAGGTTTACTCACAATAAGGTTACTGGGTCGAAGAGAGCGATGATGGTGGCGATGACCATCAGGTGCAGAAATTCTAGGGATGGAGATTTGTGAGATTTGTGGGCAGATGTGCTTATTTCAGGGGCATCTTATGCCAATTTGCTTCTTGTCCGTACTCAGATCTTGTTTTCTGCTTTAGCTTGATACTCAGATGTGTGATGTATGAGGATGTATCCTAAACTATTATCTCTATCTAGGATATTTGGATATTGCCGTATGGTGTTGAATATTTCTGTTTCTATTGTTTTAGATGGTCTGACTCTAATGTACTATTGTATGTCGCAGGCATACACACTTGTGTATGTTTTGTTCGCATACCTATCAACTCTGCCACTCGCTCTTGTCATGATGTTCTTGAAAGTGGGTAACATGGTTGGCCGGCACCATCCCTGCTCTGCTTCTATGGGCCTACACGTGGGTGGGGCTTGGGCCTCCGTGGTAGAATACCTTATCCACTTCTGGGTTCATTCATGTCTTGTTGCTTAGAGCATAGGGTCCGATGTATTACAATTAGTATCAGAGCCATTTCGCCCTTCAGGGTCTCAGCCAAGATGGTCGTTGTCAGTCTAGAAAATATTTTGGTAGCTATGTATACTAGGGAAAAACTAAACATGAGAGTAGGCCTGCTTCCATTATATTCTTACTGATGAGTGCATTGGTATTTTACATTATACTAAACTTCTACTCTCATGTTTAGTTTTTCCCTAGTAAAATACCAAGAAGTTTAGTTTTTCCCTAGTATACATATGCTTCCATTATAAACTTTATCTTATTTGCATCATATTTTATATTATTATTTTACATTGTAGAAGTAGGATCTTGGTATTTTACGGCGCTCCCGCGCATATTTTATGTCTGTTTTAACCAGGATCAGGACAGATGATTGATACAATGGACACAATTCTTGGAGCAGTTGTACTAAGGACAAAAGGAGTCAAAAACAACGTAAATCGCTTATTTGGGAAATATCAATAATACCAGAAGAAAACCTGAAGAGAACAAAGCACACAGGGGGTTTAATGACCAACTATATGACGGGAATAAATTTTCCCACCGTATAGTTGGCGCTGCCACTGCCTCCTCAATTAGTTTCACCCCGTACAAGTCGATCAGGGAGACGACATACAGAACAACCAGAAATCACTGAAACCTCACCTCCGGAAGTCATCTGGAGGGGGGACTCGTCCACCGTAGATCCATCTTCGCCTTGCGCAAATTTGAGAGGCTAAGACATCGATCTTCATCATCAATCGCTGCATCACCACCATCTCCATCCATCCCATCTACATCTTATCTAGATCTTGTTGTAATTTCCATACTCATTATGGATTTATACAAGTACTATTCATCTATGATATATTCCATTGTTATTGCCATGATGTTGATTGCCTCCATCTCTGAGTAGATCTTTAGTTCTTGGGGAGATGGAGAAACCCTAGTATGATATTGAAATAAGATAAAGTTTATTATGATATTAATCGCTGTGACCATTTGTTAGATTGTCTTCATCTTGATGTTGGGAGAAGTCGACCTCGCAATATTTCCCTCTTATGAGGACTTGATGGAGGGAACTACTTGTTGGTAGACGGAGGTGTGTTAGCACTTACAGTGACTATAAAGCTATTGGCATTCCTTACATATCAACTTGGTAACCGAGGAAACTCATGGAACACTATCCATGCCATGGGATACGTCCTACGGGATTAAGTCCCTTAATAGCGCAATAATTCGATTGATCTCGATTACTGACTGCTGTGGTTATGAGGATGATGTGAGCAGTGGTTGTTGCCTATTTGTCAAATACGAAGTTTCTCCCACACATACATAGTTGAGAATGTTCATGATAATAATATTTATCTTAGTTCCTTATAATTCTATAGGTGTATCCGCCACTCCCTTAGAACGCATTTTCCCTATTGCAGTTCCCATCTGTCTTACATACGCGATACTTACTTTCTGTGTTCAGTTGTTTTACTTTACATATTGTTGCTCTTATACCAAAACCCCCAAAACACCTTTTTTATGCAATACCCGCATTTTATCTTGTCACTTAGAACTTTATTTAGCATTTCTATTGTAGTATTTAATTCAAGAGTTATTAGACATTAGAATCCTGCTCCCTATGGGATCGCTATATTTATTTCGAAACTAACTACAAACGATATGTGCACTTGTAGTCATCAAGCTATTTTCTGGCGCCGTTGCCGGGGAGCTAAGCGATGTAGGTCTTTTAGTTTTTCCTTATTTATTTTTGTCTTGCTAAGTTTTGTTTTGAGTTACACGTTTCCACCAACATGATGGGGTTTGACCATATGACTAGTGCTAACCCACTCAGCCACTTTGGGAAGCCTTATGATATTTATAAAATTGACAACTCTAACAAGAAGACAATGGGGTTTGAAATAAATCCTCTATTACTTGGTATTCTACACAAGAAGCAATTTACTGGGGATGAAGAAGATCCTGATCCATATGAGCATATTGCATGTTTCAAAGATATATATGGCACTTTTCAATTGACAGGATATACCGCTAATGAGGTAAGGGTTAAACTTTTTAGTCATACTTTGACTAGTTCAGCTCTCTCATGGTATAGATCTCTACCCCTAGAAGCCACTACTACTTGGGTTAATTTAGCCTATGAATTTCTAGCAAAATATTACCCATTATCAAAATCTTTTGGAATCAGGCGTCTTATAATGACTTGGAGGAACCGTCCTAATGAAGGACTAGTAAGAGCTTATATCAGATTTAAAGATTTACTTAATCTATGTCCTCATCGTGATTTGCCTGGATGGTATTTATTGCATATGTTTTATGATGGTTTAATTGAACCTAATAAAATATAACTAGACTCTTTCGCTAAAGGAGCCTTTATGAATCTTGCTATATCTATAGCTTGGGCTTTACTTAATAGAATTCCCGATCATAGAGTTCCATGGAATTTTGGTCTAGGAAGCAAAGGAGGCGTAGAAATAGATCATGATTGTATTCGTGACTATAATAAAAAGGTCCATGTTAAAGAATTATCTAAGGAACTTTATTTGGATTCAGATCTTGTGTTGCAAGTTGTTAAAGCTTTTACAAAACACATCAAAGCTCCAAAAGAAGGTTTGGTCAAATATGTTCCACCACCCGAACCTGAAAAGAAGAAAGAAGTTAAAGCAACACTGGCCTCCCTAGAACCAACATATGAGATACCTTTCCCTAACACTGCACAAAATCATATTTCTGAATATGAACAGGTCAAAGCAGTACATGAGAAGAAGGAAGAGGAAAGTATGCCAGAAGTTGTGGAATATCTAGAAGAAAGCAAAGATGAAGAGGTAATCTAGGAAGCAATTATGGCTATGTATGCACATTGTAACATAGTTGAACTTGATAGAGAGACTTCCATATTGGTTGAACGTAAAACAAAGCCAAAAGATGCGGGTAAGCCTATCCTTCCCTACATATTTAAAGAAACCTTGCATTATGGTTTATGCGATCTTGGCACCAAAGTTAATGTTATATCTTATGATTTCTATCTAGTAATAAAAGAAGAAAAAGAACAGACTACAATTGAAAATACTGATATGACAATCATGTTAACCAATGAACCTCTTAGAATACCAATGGGAGTAGTTGAAGATGCAACTGTCACAATTGGCAATAAAAACTCTCCTATAGATTTTGTAGTTGTTGATATGCCAGTTGAGACTATTTTCCCTATTATATTTGGAAATTTTTTTGAGTGATGCAGGTGCCAATGTTGATTTTAAAAAGGAGATTATGTCTCTTAAGCTTGGGGAAGCGGAAAAAGAATTCCACTTTTCCAATTTTAAAGATAGGCCTCCAAAAATACGAGAAGAGAAAGAGAAAACTATTGAGGAAGTGACAACTCTCTTCTTTAGTGATCAAAAAGAAGAAACAAATGAAGACTTAAATTATGAAGAAATAGTGATGGAGGACAAGTCCCTAGAAGAACTAGAAGATGAATTCGATTCACTTCCCATTATAGGGTCTCCAACTAATGAAGCTTTTGAAGAGCTAAAAAGAGAGGGATGAGGAATTACCACCCCCTGAATTGATGACTCTACCAGATAATCTTAAAGACAGATTTTTAGATGATTCAAATAAATTTCCTGTTATTATTAGTGCAAAAATTACAAGAGAAGAAGAAGAACTCATGAAAAAACTTTAAGAGCATCGCAAGGCCTTTGGGTACTCAATGTATGTTTTGAAGGGCATTAGTCCCATGATAACCGTACATCGGATATTCAGCGAAGAAGGTGCCAAACCAGTTGTGGAATTTAATAGACGACTTAAGCCTGAAATGAAGGAAATGGTAAGAAAAGAAATAGTATGCCTATTGGACGCAGGTATAATCTATCTTGTTAAAGAAAGTGAATGGGTAAGTCATGTTCATTGTGTCCCTAAGAAGGGCGGTTTTACTGTTGTTCCTAATGAAAACAATGAATCGATACCTACTAGAACTATTGTTGGACATATGATGTGCATAGATTGAAGGAAATTGAATAAAGAAACTAGGAAAGATCATTATCCTTTATCGTTCATAAATCAAACTTTAGAAAGGTTAGCAAACCACACTTATTTTTGCTACTTGGATGGATACTCTGGTTTTTCTCAAATAGTTGTTCATCCTGATGACCAACTTAAACCAACTTTCATTAGTCTTTATGGTTTACATGATTACCGACGTATGCCTTTTGGTTTATGTAATGCTCTAGCTACTTTTCAAAGATGCATGATTGCTATTTTTGGGGATTTCATAGAACTGGTAATAGAAGTATTTATGGATGATGTTTCTGTCTACGGAACTTTGTTTACTGGTTGTTTGGATAATCTCAAAAGAGTTTTGTAGCATTGCAAAGAAAGCAATCTTGTTCTAAACTAGGAGAAGTGCTATTTTATGGTCAAAGAAGGTATAGTCCTTGGACATAAGGTATTAGGTAAGGGAATTGAAGTGGATAGAGCTAAGGTTGAGGCCATAGAGAGAATGCCACAACCTAGGGATATAAAAGGTATACGAAGTTTCCTTGGTCATGTGGGTTTTTATAGAAGGTTCATTAGAAATTTCTCTAGAATATCTAAACCTTTGACTAACCTCCTGCAAAAGGGAGTAAGATTTGATTTTGACGATAAATGTCTTATAGCCTTTGATAATTTAAAAATGCTTTATCCTGTGCTCCTATCATTAAACCACCTATCTGGGATATGACTTTTGACTTAATATGTGAAGCTAGTGATGCTACTGTATAAGTAACTCTAGGACAACACATAGGTCACAGATTTAATATTATACATCTTGCTAGTAGAACTCTCAATGGTGCTTAAAAGAATTATCCTTAAGAAGAGAGGGAACTCTTTGATGTATTTTTCTCTTGCGATAAATTTCTTTCTTATATAGTTGATGCAAAAGTAAGAGTTCATACGGATCGTGATGGTTTAAAAGAACTCCTTGAGAGGAAGAACCATGAGGCAAGACTGGTCCGTTGGATTCTTTTACTTCAAGAATTTGAGTTACATATCATGTAGAGGAAAGAAATAAATATGTTGGATGCAGTGTCCATATTTGCCAAGCAAGACACCAATCTTATTGAGAGGAACTTTAGTCCTGGTGATTTTCACTTGCAAGAATTATACAATGAACTAAGGTCAATTCCTCCAAAAGAGAAGAAGTCTTTGTTGTTGGAGGAGCTTGTCATGCCCGAATAAGTAAACAGTAAGTTCAAGGTAAGTGTTCTTACTCAAATAAGTAATTTGTTTTCACATATTTTACTCCTAATTTTTTTGCCTTTGAATTCCTCGTATTTTTCTGAAGTTTCTGGAGGTCTTTACCAACTATACGGGCGCAACTATACGACCGGAGATAAAGCTCCCGTAGTATAGTTGCTTGTTAAACCCTTTGTATCTTCTTTACAAAATTGTTTTCGATGTTTGGATCTATACGGTCGCCACTATACGACCGGAGGAAATAATTCCGGCTGTATAGTTGGTCGTTGAACTCTCAGACACTTTTGATTTTTGATGTCTATATCTATACTGTCGCAACTATTTGACCGGAGATAAAATTCCGGCCGTATAGTTGGTCGCTAAACTCTCAGACATCTTAGTTTATGTTTTCATTTTTTTGATTATAATCTCATGAAAAAAGCGGTTTTGACAGTTCCGAGATGTTAACTTAATCGACCCGGACTCAAGATATTTGGAAATATCTACCCGGAACCAACTATGCGGCCAGTAGTTTTTCATTACGCGGCAGGACTCCTCCAAATCCACGACTTATTTTCCTATTCTGTTAAGATTCTTTTCTTGGGCGTGAATTTGGTGTTTCTCGCGAGTTTTACCGACCTCTGACCCCCCCCCCCCCTTATATACTGCCATTGTCTCTAGCTCCAATCATAATCTCCAGGAACCAATCTAGCAATGCGATATCCCTCCCCAGGCTGTGGAAAACCCTTGGGTCTCATTGCTCCTTCCAGGGACCGCTCTAGCAGCCCGTCCATGGAGTACGACGACGAGGAGGTCGAGAGGTTCAGCCTGGGGTACAAGGAGAACGTCGAGCCAAGCTACTACAAAAATGATTCCGATGAAGTGAGCGACATTTACATCTGTCGTGATGTTTATGAGGGACTCCCCTTGTGAAGATGTCCTTGACTCCCCGGCAACGGCGCCAGAAAATCGCTTGATGGCTCAATGCACGGCGCCCAGAAAAATCCTTGAAGGCGGTGTTGATGTAGAGCTCGTTGGGAACCCCAAGAGGAAGGTATGATGAGCACAGCAGCAAGTTTCCCTCAGTTATGAAATCAAGGTTTAATCGAACCAGTAGGAGCAAGGAAACACCTCAAAGGTGTTACTAGCTAAGCTTTGGCAAGGCGCACTACCGGTGCTAGTAGCAATGTGGAGACCTGCACAACACAACCACAGAACTTTGTCCCCAACTTGCGATGAGGTTGTCAATCTCACAGTGTTTTGCGGAAAACAAAGGATTAAACGTATTGAATGGAAAGAAGTAAAAGTTTGTAGAAAGTAAACACAAAGCAGTAAAAGATTCTAGATTGTATGTAAAAGAAAGGACCGGGATCCATAGTTCACTAGAGGTGGCTCTCCTTAGATAGATAACATGCTGGGTGAACAAATTACAGCGGGGCAATTGACAAACACCGAGAAAGCAATACATGCATATACTAATCATCTTGACTCCTTTGAGACTTGATTGGGCATTACAACATAATACATAGACCGCCATCCAACTGCATCTATGACTAATAATCCACCTTCTGGTTATCATTCGAACCCCCTCCCGTATTAAGTTGCAAGCAATAGATTATTGCTTTATGAACTGCGTGTAAAGTAAACAATACGATTGTTCTATGAACAAAGGATTGTTGTTTTCTCCCTAGTAGCAAGAGCACATCTAGTACCTTAGAGATTTCTATCACTTCCCCAGATTACCAGAGGCATGAACCCACTATCGAGCATAAATACTAACTCTTGGAGTGGCTAGCATCTACTTGGCCAAGATAGTTACTAACAACGGAAAGCGTGCAAGATCTCAAATAACAAAGACATGATAGAATCAATAATCAATCTGAAATAACATCTCAATATCCATCGGATCCCCACAAACACAACATGCAGAATTACAAATAGATGATCCTGATCATGAACGGAGCACACAAGATCTAAACATGAAAGCACAAAGGAGGAGAACCAGCCATCTAGCTACTACATGGATCCGTAGTCCAAGGATGAACTACTCACGCATCACACCGGAGGCTTGCATGGTGATGAAGAAGACCTCCAGGGTGAATTCCCCTCTCCGGCAAGGTGCCGGGAAGAGCTTCAGATCCCTCCTGATCTAGGGATGGAGAGGACGGCGGCTACAGACTCTTTCGTGGATTTTTGATCGGGTACTTAGGGTTTTCGTCCCGAGGGCAATATATAGGCGGAAGGAGAGGCCGAGGGGGTGCCGGGAGCGGCCACACCACCCCCTGGCGGGGGTCAGGCCTGTTCGCGCGGCCAGGTGGTGTGGTGGCTCCCTGGCCCTTCTCCCTCTCGTATTCTTGCACTTGATCACTTCTGAAAAAATAGGCACTTTGGCTTTTGTCCCGTCCAATTCCAAGAATATTCATTTTCTGACTTTCCTGGAACCAAAAAAGCAGAAAACAGGCAGCTGGCACTATGGCTCTTGTTAATAGGTTAGTCCAAGAAATCATATGAAAAGTAGTCCAAAGTTGGAACAAAACACAAGAAAGTGGATAAAACAAAGCATGGAACATCAAAAATTATAGATACATTTGCAATGTATCAACATCCCCAAGCTTAACTCTTGCTCGTCCTCGAGTAGGTAAGTGATAAAAAGAAAGAATAATTTTTGAGGTGACATGCACCATCAAAGACTTGATCAAAGTATTTGTAAAACATTCAAAGCTGGGATCATAGTACTTCAATCATAGCATGAAAGACAAAGTTCTAGCAATAAGCAAAGAAACTATCAAGCAACATGAAAATGCACAAACAAAAGATTCATGAATAACAATGCTTTGCAAGACGTTTGTTTGTTTCACATAAAGAAAACATAGTATAATAGTATTCATCTTGTCCCTCAATAGAGTAGCAAATATAAATCCAGAGGACACCTTCAAAGTTCATAAGTGTGACTAGATACAATAGTTTAAAACAAGAAATATCAAAGTATGCATCAAACTAGTCTTGGGACAATGCCCATAGAACTAAGAATGGCCACTATGCTCTCAAAGTAAGTGCATAAAGATAGAAGGTGGAGACTCAATATAATGGTGGAAGAAAGGCCTTTGTAAAAGGAAGTAGGGATTCAAGTCTCATAAAGAGCTTCCAAAAATTGTGGTACTTATAGCTTTCAGCTCTCATTGCCCCTATCATAAGCATCTTGAAGTGATTAAGGTTAAAGTGAACAAACTATGGTGTACATGCTGACGAAGTATAAGTCAGAAATCTCGTGTCCCTTGTATACGAGGGTCGCTCCTCATGCTACTCAAGTTTAGTGACCGGCATGTTCTTGTCATCGTAAGTACATGTGTATCATATAGAACGGCCAACGGGCTACCCCTTGCCCGATAATACGGAAGAATCCCCATATCAAAATGACAAGGTAAGCAGACAACGAGCATCTTAGCATTCTTCTTATTTACCATGGGAATATGGTGCTTTTTTCTCTCTTTCCTCTTTTCATAATCTCTTTTTTTTCTCTTTTCTCTTTTTTCTCAATATAGGACTCTTTTTTTATTAGAAGAATGCTTCATAGACAGCTCATTATGGTTGCGATGTAGGTTTCCACCATGTCAGCATGGATTAGACTAGCAGCCCAAGAGTTTCTCTAACACATATATATAACTCCATGGACTTACAAGCTCCCCTTTCATTTCACACCGATGACATCCATATACAAAAGAGCATGATATCAACTAGGTACAAGTACCAAGTGCAATGTTAAAAGCGTTCCCCATGAAAGCATGGTTCTGCTAATTCCCGAAAAATAAGTGCAAGCATATACAATATAGAAGACACAATGGTTCAATTTTATTAAGGGCAAGAAAAGTAAAGTGTGCCATCAAGTTCGTGAGAGCTTTAATCAGTAGTTTTCTCATAACAAGTTTAATTTGGAAGGTAAAGAAAAGCATGAATATACTTGGAATAGCATAAGCTAGTAGGTAGGTATGGTGGAATCTTTGGAATAACTTGGTTTAGGGAGTTGGATGCATGAGCGGAACACATACTTGGTTGTGGAGGCTAGCAAAAGACTGGGAGCGACAAACTAAGAGAGCAATAATGGCCATAATCATGTAGAGCGACAAAACATCATTGATCAAAGCATAAAGTGATACTACAAGTTGAAGACTAAAGGATCATAAAGGCTATGGTGACTTGAGATAGTCATAACATGGTGTGAGCATGCGCCAAGTCAACCCAAATAAAGCATCAAAGGAGAATACCACTATATTATGCTTTAATATGCTAAACCAACGCATGATTCATCCAAGGCACATTAAGCAATCTCAATTATTTATAACAAGTCATGGTAAAGCAAAGAATACTAAGCATAAAGCCAAAACAATATCAAGCATGGCATGACAAAGCATAGGCCACAGTCAAAAACGAGCTCTTTTTACCACATAAGCATGAACTTTCCTACTCTTTTCCAAACCAAACCAAACTATTTGCAACCCAATGTATGAAAGAGGGGGTCCAAAAAATTTATTCAGAAAACTAAGCAAACCAAATAAAACGAAAACCAAAACGAAAACGAAAATGAAGACGCTCCAAAAAAACACAACTATGCATGAAACAATAAAAATGAAGCGTTTGGAAGAAACCTGGGATTTTTATTGATGAAGAAGGGGATGCCTTGGGCAACCCCAAGCTTTGACACTTGTACTTCTTGGATATTTCTTGGGGTGATACGCGTGGAATCCCCAAGCTTGAGCTTTAGTCCATTCTTCATCTCATTACTCATTCCTTCCATACACCTGAAATTTTTCCTTCATACAAAACATCACACAATCTCATTAGCAACATTAGTGCACTTAAGATAAATAAGTCCTAAGGTTCAGTTCTAACACCAAATAAAATTCCATTATAACACTAGCTACTGTAGCACTTCCCTCCAAAATCTCAATTCCCCAAAAGAACTCAAGAAGGAACCAACAAGAAGCAAATGCAGAAAATGGTAGAAATCTGTCAAAACAGACCAGCAGGTAAAGACGAATTTTTTCGAAGACCTTCTGTTGCTCAAATCAAAAAGTGCTGAACTAACGAAAGTTAGATCACAACCTGGCGCAAAAGCAAAAAATATTACAGATTAATCCGACATACAGAGCTCTCTCACGAAATTTTACGGTGAAGCACAGAAATCTGTTTTGGGACAGCAACTTTTCCAATCATTACTTCTCTCTCATTAGAGGTTACTCTTGGCACAAAAAGCAAATAAAAAGGATAATGGTGCCTTCCTTCATATCAATAATGGTACCAACAGTTCTAAGAAAAGGTCTTCCCAAAGTAATAGGACAAGAAGCATTGCATTCAACATCCAAAACATAGAAATCAACGGGGACATAGGCATTGTTAACCATAATAAGAACATCATTAAGACTCCCCATGAGTTTCTTTTTAGCATTATCATCAAGTGGGACCTTCAAATAACAATATTCAAGTGGAGGCAAATCAAGCCTATCATAAATCCTTCTAGGCATAATGAAACACTACTATCAAGATCACATAAAGCTTTGAAATCAAAGTGATTTACTTTCATATTAATGATGGGTTCCCAACCATCTTCTTGTTTTATAGGAATAGAAGCTTTATGTTTCATCTTTTCTTCTTTAATCTTTATGAGAGCATCAGTAATGTGTTTTGTAAAGGCCATGTTCATAGCACTAGCATTAGGAATTTTAGCAAGCTTTTGTAGGAACTTAATAACTTCAGAGATATTGGAACCATCAAGATCAAAATCAAATTTATCATCTAAAGTAGTAGAACTATTACTAGCCTCAACACTAGTGGTGGCAATAGTAGAAACACTAATGTTTCTAGCAATTTCATCTTCTCTTTCCCACTTAGCATGTAATTCAACTAATAGTCTAACATTTTCATCAATTCTTACTTGTATAGCATTATTAGCTGCGAAGGGATTATTATTAGTTTCAAGTTTAGCAGCCATTTTATTCAAAGAAGATTGAGCTTCAGCCAAAGATGATATATTTCTTTCAGCATTAGAGAGTTTTTCCTCAATAGTTTCATTGAAAGCAGTTTGTTTACTAATAAACTCTTTAAGCATAACTTCAAGTTCAGAGGGAGCACTCCTATTATTGTTGTAAGAATTTCGATAAGCATTACCATTGTTGGGAGGATATGGCTTATAATTGTTGTTACCAAAATTACTCCTATAAGCATTATTGCCAAAGTTGTTATTTCTTATGAACATTATTTGGATCAATATGGGTTTTCCCATTAACAAGCATAGACATAATAATATCAATCTTATCACTCAAGGAGGAGGTTTCCTCAACAGAATTTACCTTCTTACCTTATGGAGCTCTCTCAGTATGCCATTCAGAATAATTAACCATCATATTGTCCAGAAGTTTTGTTGCAGCACCCAAAGTGATGGTCATAAAGGTACCTCCAGCAGCAGAATCCAATAGGTTCCTTGAAGAATAGTTCAATCCTACATAAAAAGTTTGGATGATCATCCAAGCAGTCAGTCCATGAGTGGGACAATTCTTTACCAAAGATTTCATTCTTTCCCAAGCTTGAGCAACATGCTCATTATCAAGTTGTTTAAACTACATTATTTCACTTCTCATGGATATAATCTTAGCAGGAGGATAGTATTTTCCAATAAAAGCATCTTTGCATTTAGTCCAAGAATCAATACTATTCCTCGTTAAGGATTTCTCTCATAACAAGATTGAGCAAAGCAGGTTTTATCTCAAAGAAAGTATTTTCAGCCACAGGTGGAGCAATAGGTGTGCTCATAAAATCATTGTTGTTGGTGCTAGTGAAGTCACACAACTTAGTGTTTTCAAGAGTAGTCATTTTTTTGGGTTTTCAAATAAGAAAGCAAACAAGCAAAACTAATTTTTTTGTGTTTTTGAATAAAGAAAACAAGTAAACTAAGCAAAAAGAAACTAAGAAAAACAAAAACAACAAAGTAAAGAGATTGGTTATGAGGGACTCCCCTTGTGAAGATGTCCTTGACTCCCCGGCAACGGCGCCAAAAAATCGCTTGATGGCTCAATGCACGGCGCCCAGAAACTGCTTGAAGGCGATGTTGATGTAGAGCTTGTTGGGAACCCCAAGCGGAAGGTATGATGAGCACAGCAGCAGGTTTCCCTCAGTTATGAAACCAAGGTTTAATCGAACCAGTAGGAGCACGGAAACACCTCAAAGGTATTACTAGCTGAGCTTTGGCAGGGCGCACTACCGGTGCTAGTAGCAACGTGGAGACCTACACAACACAACCACAGAACTTTGTCCCCAACTTGCGATGAGGTTGTCAATCTCACCGTGTTTTGCGAAAAACACAGGATTAAACGTATCGAATGGAAAGAAGTAAAAGTTTGTAGAAAGTAAACACAAAGCAGTAAAAGATTGTAGATTGTATGTAAAAGAAAGGGGCGGGATCCATAGTGTTGGAGATATGCCCAAGAGGCAATAATAAAGTGGTTATTATTATATCTTTATGTTTATGATAAATGTTTACATCCCATGCTATAATTGTATTAACCGGAAACATTAATACTTGTGTGTTTTGTAAACATAAAACAGTCCCTAGTAAGCCTCTTGTTAAACTAGCTTGTTGATTAATGGATGATCATGGTTTCCTGATCATGGACATTGGATGTCGTTAATAACAAGATCATATCATTAGGAGAATGATGTGATGGACACACACCCGTAGTAAGCATAGCATAAAATCAAGTCATTAAGTTTGTTTGCTATAAGCTTTAAAATACATAGTAACCTAATCCTTCGACCATGAGGTTATGTTAATCACCATCACCGGGTGGTCATAAAGGTGTCATTGGGTATTCTAAAAGTATGTGTTGAAGCGCATGGACCAAGATTGGGATTTGTCCATCCATATGACGGATAGATATGCTCTGGGCCCTCTCGGTGGAATGTCATCTAGTTAGCTTGCAAGCATGTGACTGGGTCACAAGGGATGACATATCATGGAACGAGTAAAGAGTACTTGTCAGTAACGAGGTAGAACTAGGTATGGAGATACCGACGATCAAACCTCGGATAAGTATAGTATCGCGTGACAAAGGGAATTGGTTTCGTATGTAAATGGTTCTATCGGTCACGAAGTCATCGTTGAGTATGTGGGAGCCATTATGGATCTCTAGGTACCGCTGATGGTTATTGATAGGAGATGTGTCTCTGTCATGTCTACATATTCACGAACCGTAGGGTGACACACTTAAGGTTCGAAGTTGTTTTAAGTAGATATGGAATGTGCGTTGGAGACCGAATGTTGTTCGGAGTCTCTGATTGGATCCGGGACATCACGAGGAGATCCGGAATTTCCGGAGAATAAGATTCATATATTGGGGATCATTTTCTGAGTTATGAAATGTTCCGGAGTATTTGTATGAGGATTCTAGAAGGTTTCGGAATGTTTCGGAAGGTTCTGGAAGATTTCTTGGAGTTTGCTTGAAAACCAAGAAAGGGGTCAAGGAGTCCTAGTGGGGTAAGACAAGGAGTCGTGGGGGAGGAGGACTCCTCCCCCCTCCCTAATCCGCCGGCCATAGGAGGGAGGGGAGTCCTAGTAGGACTCCCCCTCCCATGGCGCCTCCCCCCTTTAAATAGAGGGGTGGGGGCGCCACCTCCAAGCCCTCCTCTACAACTCCAAATCTCCGCCGCCTCTCTCCTCCTCCTTTCTTCTGCTCAGGCTTAGGCGAAGCCCTGCAGAATTCTCTACTCCACCACCACCACCACACCGTCGTGCTGCTGTGATTCCGTAGAGAAGATCTACTACCTCCGCTGCTCGCTGGAACGAGGAGAGGAAGGTCTGCTTCGACTCCGCACGTGTGACCGACTGCGGAAGCGCTGCTGGAACGCGGCGCCGGAAGGATCGTCCACACGATCTTGAGATCGGCAAGTGATCGACTACATCAACCACGAGATCTAATCTCGTAACGCTTTCGGATCTACAAGGGTTAGTACAGATCTATCTCGTTGCACATGTCTAATAGATTAGATCTTGGCTTTTATCTAGATTAGATCTGGGTTTTGTTCATTCTTGCGGTAGAAATTTTTTTTTTCCATGCTACGAACCCATCAGTGGTATCAGAGCCGTGTCTATGCGTAGATCTGTTGCACGAGTAGAACACAACGGTGTTGTGGGCGTTGGTGCTCGTGCCGTCTTTTGCTTTGTGTACTTTGCATCTTGCGGTATGGTGGGATGAAGCGGCTCGGGCTAACCTTACATGTCATCGCACATGAGACTTGCTCTACGCTTGACGTGTAACTTGCTTTGCACAAGTGGCTTTGCAGGTGTCTGTCTCTCCCACCATAGTATAGATCCAATCTACACTTTGCACTTGATAGCACTTGTATCAACGTTGTGATTCATGTTCGTAGGTAAGATCCGTTCTTATTCGAAAGCCCCAAGCCACGTAAAACATGCAAAGAAAATTAGAGGCGTCTGACTTGTTTTTGCAGGGGTTTTGTGATGTGATATGGCCATCATGTGATTGTGATTATATTTTATGTATGCAATGATCCTTGTTGTAATATGGCAACCGGCAGGAGCCTAATGGTTGTCTTCAATTCTGTTAAGACCTGCGTGTCTATTCATCTTGTAATAGCTTTGTTCCAAGTAGTTGTAATAGTTGCCAGTGATGATGGACAACCATGAAGCGGCGCCACGGACCTTGACGCCACGCCGGTGATGATGGAGATCATGTCCATGCTTTGGAGATGGAGATCAAAGGCACAAGAAGAAAGGCCATATCATATCACATATTATGAATTGCCTGTGATGTTAATCCTTTATGCATCTTGTAATGCTTAGATCGCGATGGTAGCATTATAAGATGATCCCTCTCACTAAATATCAAGTAATAAAGTGTTCGTCCTTAGTTGGCACCATTGCTAAGACTCGTCGTTTCGAAGCATCTCGTGATGATCGGGTGTGATAGACTCTACGTGTGCATACAACGGGTGCAAGCCAGATTTACACATGCGGAAACTAAAGTTAACCTTGACGAGCCTAGCATGTACAGACATGGTCTCGGAACACGGAATACCGAAAGGTAAAGCATGAGTCATATGGATGATATGATGAACATGTTGATTGTTCGCCTTTAAAGCTACATCATCTCATGTGATGATCGGACTTGGTGTAGTGGATTTGATTCATGTAATCACTATAACAACTCGAGGGATGTTGTTTTGAGTGGGAGTTCATTTGTAATTTGGATTAGTCAAACTCAATTTATCATAAACACAATCAAAGTGAATTTGCATAGTTTATTGTAGTCATTGGCATCCGTTCACCACCTTACGCTTAGTTATAGTTGAGATAGTGGAACTATAGAAATTCTGGATATTTACTTTACAAACTGGCATCGTATTGTTTTGAATGTCAATTTAAAGTTTATAAGTCCTATTGCAAACTTTCAGCAAACTCTATTTACTCCATGAAGTTTAATAAATAGTATTAAATCAAGAGTAACAATTCCAGTGTTAGTATCTAATGTATCATGTTTGCCTCCATGATTCTTGATATTCAAAAGATTGTTTTTAATATCAAGTTTATCTAAGAGCTGAAAGCAATGTTTCAGAAACCATCATATGTGAAAGGTATTACGATATCTAAAACAATGTGTTGGTTACAACATGATAGAGTATACGTCCTCATATTTGATGAGAATTTGTGAAGGTTGGAGACGCTAGTCGTCCTAATCCTACAAAAGGTTTTGAAAAAGAAACATTATACTCGCAATTCACCTTTACAAGCTATAGCAGCTTGATCATGAAAGTTGTCATGATAAGGATGAATAGAAGATGTAAGTAAAATGTTTACTGCACTAAAAGATTACTAAATAATGGAATTTTGAAAGAATGCCAAACATTTGATGAAGGTGATCCACTTCAAAGTGCAAGTCCAAAGGTATTGGTATTTGACTATACACACTTTGTAATATGTGTCATGTGAATGACACCACTATTGATGTTGATAGATTCTTTTAAAAGAAAAGGAATTGCTGAAAGAGAATCTATAAAATATTTGGCAGAAAATAAAAGGTTGGAGATGTCCAACTTAGGCATATAGAAGATATACATGTTATGGTTGTATTCCTTGCCTGTTAAACAATGTGGTTCTCCGGTATTGGATACCGAATTGGTTGGTATGAAGTGTCATACAGGATAACACAATTCATGAACTGCAATGGCCTAAGTAACTAGCAAGAGAAAATGTGATGATGTTCATCGAAAACAAACAAAGGGTTGTTGTGTTGCTCGTTCACATCAAAGCTTGCCTTCAAGATTTGTTTCAATAATTGTTATTTTGATCAGGTATTATGACGACAAAAGGTTGTTCAAATTATTACCGTATTCCATAATAGATGGATAATATACAAGTCTGGTAGGAGAAATAATGACCATAAAACTAATGCTAAAATGTCGCAAGACAAATGATTGAAAGATTACTTGCGAGGTGACATCGCCGTTTAAATTATATTGGAAGGGATACATGAAGAAACTCCATGTTGATGGATTTTTGGAGTCTTTGATTTAGATCAAATGACGCTTGTGATACTTTCCTGGAGATAATTAAAACTTCGTTCGTAGGCCAAAAGAGGAACGGACGACTAACTGATTGGAATTTGTACATATTGATGTATATAGTCCATTATGTGTAGTCGTGGGCGATGGATTTCAACTTCATATGCTTTCTCCAAAGATTTGAGTGAGTATATATATATATACTTACTTAATAAGGAAGAAGTATGAAACATTTGAAAAATGTTCAAAGACTTTCAAGATGAAGTGGAAAATCATTGTAACAAGAAAATAAAAGAGTTTATGATTGGATCATAAAGAAAGATGTTTGAGTTACAAGTTTAGCAAAACACCTAAGATTTGAGGAATCGTTCCATGGATTTGCATTTCCCAAAACACCATAGGAGTATGGAGTGTTCGAGATATGTAATGAAACCTTGTTTTACATGGTAAGATCAAAGGTGTCATTTATAAAACTGCCATTATATTTTAAAGATTAAAGCTTTAGTGACTACCGCTTTTACACTAAAAAGAGCTCCATCGTGATCCGTTGGAATGACACCATATGAGTTATGGTTTGGGATAAAACCCGAATTGTCTTTTCTTAAATTTTGGTATGCTTTGCATGAGTAAAATGTTTACAACCAAAGTCGGATAAGCACGTCTTTGTAGGTTATTCCAAAGAATTTGTTGGGAATTTCTCCAAACGCCAAGGACAAAAGAGTTTGTCGCTTGGAACGTCAAGTTTCTTGAGAAGGAATTTTTTCGTGAAAAGTTAAGTGGGAGGACAATAGAACTTTGATAAGGTTGTTAAACCTTAGCTATATGTGCTAAGTAGCGCAGCACTGGAAAGTGTCCCGGTGGCGGCCACAATGCTCATGGCTCTCGTGATTACAAAAGGTGTGATCTCGGAGATTAGAGTTCCTATAGAACCGTGTGGGTCGGTAAGAATCAAATAGTAAGATTTGATAAGAAGTCGTTATTGTTTTGACAATGATGAACCGACTACATGTAAAGAAGCGATGATGGGCCCTGACTCCATAAAATGACTAGAAGTCATGGAATCCGTGATAGTATCCATACACGAGAAATCAAGTTTCTGAACTTAGAAGACCCTCCAGAAAGGCGTGAAGCCTATCGGTCGTGTTTGGATCTATAAAGAAATAGACATGGATGTTTCAAATCTATGAAATAGTCGACATGTCGGAAAGAGTTTACGACAATGTTCAAGGAATTGACTATGATAAGATTTGATCTTTCATAGCGATATTTAGTCTGGCCGGATTAATGTAGCAACCACTACAAATATTTTGGTATATGGTAGTTGAACAAACAAAACAAGTTCTTCTAATAGAATGGTTACCTAGGACGTGTACATGACACGATCCAAAGGGTTTTGTTAAATTAAAAGGATGCTAAAAGAGTATGCAAAACTTCAATGGTTGAACTGAGCATCGCGGAGTTGGAATCTTCACCGTGATGAAACCGTTAAAAGGTTTAATTTCATCAGAGACGATGAAGATGTTTGCATTTTGCAAGAAATTAAGTGGGAGCGCTAAGACATATTTCTAATACATTACATGAAAGACATATTGTTGATTAGAAATGATGTATCTTTTATTGACACAGGTTAAGAATTTCATTTCGATGAAAGACTTAGGCATAACCCAAGAATTAGGCATCAATGTCTATATGAATAAATTGAGGCGCTAATATGGTTTTGCCAAATGTACATAGATGAGATGTTGAATGAGTTCAATATGGAAACAAAAAGAAAGGTTCTTGACGCACGGAAAGGACTAAATCAAGATTCAAGTGTGTTGACACGAGATTCAAGTGTTTTGACACTTGGTGAAATCACAAGAATATTTTGATCAATCATTCTTTGAGATGTACACATCCAGATATGTCTTATGCTCTAAATGTTATGAGCATATACCAGAATGATTCATAAGATGATCATTGGACAATAGTAAAGATATTCTTATGAGCTTTGGAAGAACTAAGAATATATCATGTATAAGTGACAAATAGTTAAAGGTAGTTCGTTGTAAAGTGTTACATTGATACTACTTTTGTCACAAGATACAAATTAAATTTATCTCAATTTAGACTATGGGTGGCACAATATAATGGAAAGGATGTTCCATGATGGCTTTGGATGAGTTCCAAAGTTGAGATATTGTGACGGATACTACAACAAAAGGCTAAGTATATAACTGCTATAGTAGCAGCAAAGGAGGGCATTTGTGTTAAGTAGGTTGTTATCAAACTAGGCGTGGTTCATAGCGGGAGAATACTATGAAGATACATTGTACGACAATTGTATCAACATGATTTAATCCCAAGGAACTAAAGGTCTCACCAAAAGACCAAATTCATACAATGCCATCTCATTAGAGAATGAGTAATGCGTAGAGACGCAAAGACATGCAAATACACACGGACCTGGAAGTGTTAGATCCGAAGATTATGTTTACCACTAGCTATAGTGTCTATACAACACCAGAAAGCCATAGGTGTTGAATGCACAAGTTTTTTAACTAGATTATTGACTCTAGTGCAAGTGGGAGACTGTTGGAGATATGCCCAAGAGGCAATAATAAAGTGGTTATTATTATATCTTTATGTTTATGATAAATGTTTACATCCCATGCTATAATTGTATTAACCGGAAACATTAATACTTGTGTGTTTTGTAAACATAAAAGAGTCCCTAGTAAGCCTCTTGTTAAACTAGCTTGTTGATTAATGGATCAAGTCATTAAGTTCGTTTGCTATAAGCTTTAAAATACATAGTAACCTAATCCTTCGACCATGAGGTTATGTTAATCACCATCACCGGATGGGTACTTTGATGACATCAAACACCGCTTCGTAACTGGGTGGTCATAAAGGTGTCATTGGGTATTCTGAAAGTATGTGTTGAAGCGCATGGACCAAGATTGGGATTTTTCCATCCATATGACGGATAGATATGCTCTAGGCCCTCTCGGTGGAATGTCATCTAGTTAGCTTGCAAGCATGTGACTGGGTCACAAGGGATGACATATCACGGAATGAGTAAAGAGTACTTGTCAGTAACGAGGTAGAACTAGGTATGGAGATACCGACGATCAAACCTCGGATAAGTATAGTATCGCGTGACAAAGGGAATTGGTTTCGTATGTAAAGGGTTCTATCGATCACGAAGTCATCGTTGAGTATGTGGGAGCCATTATGGATCTCCAGGTCCCGCTGATGGTTATTGATAGGAGATGTGTCTCTGGCATGTCTACATATTCACGAACCGTAGGGTGACACACTTAAGGTTCGAAGTTGTTTAAGTAGATATGGAATGTGCGTTGGAGACCGAATGTTGTTCGGAGTCTCGGATTGGATCCGGGACATCACGAGGAGATCCGGAATTGTCCGGAGAATAAGATTCATATATTGGGGATCATTTTCTGAGTTATGAAATGTTCCGGAGTATTTGTATGAGGATTCTAGAAGGTTTCGGACCGGAAGGTTCTGGAAGATTTCTTGGAGTTTGCTTGAAAACCAAGAAAGGGATCAAGGAGTCCTGGTGGGGCAAGACAAGGAGTCGTAGGGGAGGAGGACTCCTCCCCCCCTCCCCAATCCGCCGGCCATAGGAGGGAGGGGAGTCCTACTCCCATGGCGCCTCCCCTCTGTAAATAGAGGGGTGGGGGCGCCACCTCCAAGCCCTCCTCTACAACTCCAAATCTCCGCCGCCTCTCTCCTCCTCCTTTCTTCTGCTCAGGCTTAGGCGAAGCCCTGCAGAATTCTCTACTCCACCACCACCACCACGCCGTCGTGCTGCTGTGATTCCGTGGAGAAGATCTACTACCTCCGCTGCTCGCTGCTGGAAAGCGTGCAAGATCTCAAATAACAAAGACATGATAGAATCAATAATCAATCTGAAATAGCATCTCAATATCCATCGGATCCCCGCAAACACAACATGCAGAATTACAAATAGATGATCTTGGTCATGAACGGAGCTCACAAGATCTAAACATCAAAGCACAAAGGAGGAGAACCAGCCACCTAGCTACTACATGGATCCGTAGTCCAAGGATGAACTACTCACGCATCACACCGGAGGCTTGCATGGTGATGAAGAAGGCCTCCAGGGTGAATTCCCCTCTCCGGCAGGGTGCCGGGAAGAGATTCAGATCCCTCCCGGTCTAGGGATGGAGATGACGGCGGCTACAGACTCTTTCATGGATTTTTGATCGGGTACTTAGGGTTTTCGTCCCGAGGGCAATATATAGGTGGAAGGAAAGGCCGAGGGGATGCCGGGAGCGGCCACACCACCCCCTGGCGCGGGCCAGGCCTGGCCGCGCGGCCAAGTGGTGTGGTGACTCCCTGGCCCTTCTCCGTCTCGTATTCTGGCACTTGATCACTTCCGGAAAAATAGGCACTTTGGCTTTGTCCCATCCAATTTCGAGAATATTCATTTTCTAACTTTCCTGGAACCAAAAACAGCAAAAAACAGGCAGCTGGCACTATGGCTCTTGTTAATAGGTTAGTCCAAGAAATCATATGAAAAGTACTCCAAATTTGGAACAAAACACAAGAAAGTGGATAAAACCAAGCATGGAACATCAAAAATTATAAATACATTTGCGATGTATCACGTGTGGAGACGATCAAGTTCATCACCACGAATGCCAGTCCGCACAAGCGTAAAGAATTACCTAATATTGGTCCAGTTTATAGCAATGGAGTGACGGTGCCAGTCTTGAAGCCTACTATTGGTGCTAGTATGAGGGTGAAGCCTCAAGAAGAGTGGAGGAAAGGTTTCCACTTCCCCAATCCATCAATCATGGATGAGTAAGAGGAAGCTGCTCCCAGGACCAAGGGCCACATGCGAGCACTGGAGATATAGCAGAAGCAATAGCTACTCCATCGCGTTGAATTCCGCCACTGTCTCAAGGAGATAGAGAAGAAGGATGATCTTCTCCCACTTGTGACTAAACTCGTGGATAAAGTGGACACTTTGCAATCTAATTTGCACAGGTGCTACAGCCGCATCACCGCTCTAGAGGATACCAACAAGAAGCTATGCACCGCGGTGTTACATGCCATGGCACCAAAGTGATCTACAATAATCCTGGTATCAAATAATCGCAAGGGATTATTTGATCCTGCCTGGCTTGATTCCAAGCTTGGGAGATCTTTAAGACCTTGTTATCTATCTTATAAGTTTTATATTACTATTTTAGATTTGCATTAGTTCAAACTAGAAATAAAGTTTGCATCATTAGAATTCCCTTCAACAATTGTCGATCGAAATTCCTAGTTTATTATCATATATGGAGAAATATTGAGTTTGTGTTTGTCCTATTGGACATATGAATGGCTTGAATATAATGTTACTTGCACTTGATGATAGAAATAGGAGTCTTCCACGCCAATGGTATTAATGGAACATACAAAGATAATTTAGTCAATATGTTGTAAGTACATGGTTTGATTTACAAACAAAAGATAAATTATCTAATCAGTTAAGTTGAAAGAGAAACCTTGAACAAATGAAAATTAAAAGAGCTATCAAATTAGAGTGAGAACAAGACAAGGTAGAATATTCAAGCTATAAAGATTGCTTCATATACAATTGGAATTTGGTAATCGAAATTGTTAAACTTTGAATTCCTACATGAAGTGGAATGTATGGCTAGCTCCTTTGCATAACACTTAAACAAAAGTGTGAGCATATATATAAAAGAAAAGAAAAAGAGCGAAAGTGTAAAGAGCAAATAGGCATACACCACTATATTGTAGTATGACAAAGAGACTTTTTGAGATTTTGAATTCCAAGTGAATATGTTAATGCTAAAACACTTGGGACTACCTCGCTAACTCATTCGGTTGAACTGAATACTTTTACATCATATTGAGAGTGATCTTTTGTGAACTATTAAATGCTAAGGTGTGGAAGCCTGCTAATATTATTCGGATGGTTCGAGTAAAGTCCTATTCATGAACTTATTCCTATGTATCATGTATGATAAAAACATGCTGCAACTGCCTCATTTATTTTATCGACTCAGCTTCATGAATATGAGGCTCACATCCATTAAGCTAACTTGCTCGGGATGAGAAAGAGTCTAAGCTTGGGCAAGTTGATGAGTGCATATTCACATCATGTTCTATATTATTATTTTGCATTGTAGATGTAGGGTTTTGGTATTTTAGGGCGCACGCACGCATATTTTATGTCTGTTTTGACCAGGATTAGGATAGATGATGGATACAATGGACACAATTCTTGGGGCAGTTGTACAGAGGATAAAAGGAGTCAAAAACAACATAAATTTCTTATTTGGGAAATATCAATAATACCAGAATAAAACCCGAAGCAAAGAACGCACACAGTCGGTTAAACGACCAACTATGCAGCGGGAATAAATTTTTCGGCCATATAATTCCCGCCGTATAGTTGGTTCCGCCACCGCCTCCTCAAATAGTTTCACCCCATGCAACTGGATCGGGGAGACGACATACAGAACAACCAGAAATCACCGAAACCTCACCTCCGGAAGGCATTTGGAGGGGGAAGTTGTCCACCGGTGATCCATCTTCGCCCTACACAGATCCGGGAGGGTAAGACATCGTTCTTCATCATCAACCCCTGCATCACCACCATCTCCATCCATCCCATCTACATCTTTTCTAGATCTTGTCGTAAATTCCGTACTCATTGCGGATTTATACAAGTACTATTCATCTATGATAGATTCCATTGTTATTGCCATGATGTTGATTGCCTCCATGTCTGAGTAGATCTTTAGTTCTTGGGGAGATGGAGAAACCCTAGTATGATACTGAAATAAGATAAAGTTTATTATGATATTGATCACTGTGACCATGTGTTAGATTGTCTTCATCTTGATGTTGGGATAAGTCGACCTCTCAATATTTTCCTCTTATGAGGACTTGATGGAGGGAACTACTTGTTGGTAGACGGAGGTGTGTTAGCACTTACAGTGACTATAAAGCTATTGGCACTCCTTACATATCAACTTGGGAACCGAGGAAACTCATGGAACACTATCCATGCCATGGGATTCGTCCTACGGGATTAAGTCCCTTAATAGCGCAGTAATTCGATTGGTCTCGATTGCTGACTGTTGTGGTTATGAGGATGATGTGAGCAGTGGTTGTTGCCTATTTGTCAAATACGAAGTTTGTCCCACACATACACAGTTGAGAATGTTCATGATAATAATCTTTACCTTAGTTCCTTATAATTCTATAGGTGTATCCACTACTCCCTGAGAACGCATTTTCCCTATTGCAGTTCCAATCTCTCTTACATACGCGATACGTATTTTCTGTGTTCAGTTGTTTTAATTTACTTATTGTTGCTCTTATAGCAAAAACCCAAAAACACTTTTTTACGCAATACTCGCATTTTATCTTGTCACTTAGAACTTTATTTAGCATTTCTATTGTAGTATTTAATTCAAGAGTAATTAAACTTCAGACTCCTGCTCCCTGTGGGATTGATATCTTTATTTCGAAACTAGCTACAAACGATCTGTGCACTTACAGTCATCACTTACCCACCCACCCTTTTCTGGCAAGGAAGGGTAATGTTTGTCTATCCTCTTCTGAAAATTCAAACTAGGATTCATGTGTTAGGGGTTTCTGTAGTACCATAGGATGTGTGTTAATACCTTGTCTATTTGTTGTATTCAACCTTGTTGTCGTAATCTGCCTTTGGTTATCAACTGTTGGTACATTCCATACCAATAGGCTTATGTGTAAACCGACGCGATCTATCCGACTCTTTGAAAACCGATGTGATCTGTCTTACTCTTTGTTAACCGACGTGATATAGTTAGGGGTGTTCGTTCTTTAAGTATGCTTTCACAGAATGTGGAGTTACTAATCTCTATCTGTTAAGTGGTTTTGCGCATCTAGTTGGTATTTTAATGCCGAAAAATGCGGAATTTTTTCTTTGGTAGATATGTGTTCCACACTCCATTTTAGTCGTGTGCGATATGCTAACTATCTTCTAGGTGCTATGAACTTTGTTTGATATTTTAATATCATCTTAGTAATTTTATCCTTTAATCTTGGTTAATTCCATTTTAGTGCTACTTTAGATTATTAATAATTCTCCATGATGGTACCAAGGCAAGGTTTTCCATCATTAACAGGATGCCTCGCTACAATAACGATGATATCCCTGTTTTGCCAGAACTTGGTGCTGCACTTGTCAGTCTCACCAACACTTTGGGGATTATGCAACAAAATCAACTGAGGTTTGAGGAGAGTGTCCGGAGGAATGATTTTGTACCACCTCCTCCGCCTCCCCAGCATGGCAACATGAAAGACTTCCTCAAGTTCGCCCTATGGCACTTTTAGGTTACCGTCGAGCCACTGGATGCCAACGATTGGATCTCAGAGATCACGAGGCTGCTTGATACTGCTGACGTGGTTGAACAGGACATAGTCAAGTTCGCTACTCACCTTATGCATGGAGAAGCTGCTCTTTGGTGGGAGATCTATCTCAGATCAATCCCACCTGAATTTCAGCCATCATGGGGGCAATTCACTGATGTTTTCAAGGAATAGTACATGCCTGAAATTGTCATGGAACGAATGAAGGAGGTGTTTCTAAATCTTAAGCAGGGCAATGACAATGTCAACATGTATATCAAGAACTTCGTGAATCTATCTCGATATGGTGGTGATCAGGTTTCTGATGATAACAAAAGGCAAAAGAGGTTCCGCCAAGGGCTCAATGCTTCTATCATGTATGCTCTCACCCATACTACTCCAAGATTTTTGCTCAAGCTCCAACAGGCAGCTCTCCAAATGCCATACGGTGGAGTTCCTGGATACTCTTCTCCTCGCCTGACTAGCGCTTGCTTCACTTGTGGGAACATTGGACACCAGTAGTGGAATTGTCCATTGAACAACAAGGCTCTTCCTCCACCCCCTCCAGGACTAGCTTCGACAACTGCTGCTCACGCACCTGCACCACGGGCTCTAAACATCAACACCAAGACTAGGACAACTGTTGATCGTGCCAACAACATCAACATTGTGCAAGCAGAGCATGTACCTGGAGTTGTGATGGGTACGCTTCCTGTAAACTCTGTTCCTGCATGAATTTTATTTTATTCTGATGTATCACATTCATTTGTGTCTCACAAGTTTGCAAATGACCAAGATTTGGTTATAGATCCTTTGTCGCACCGGCTCGTGGTTCAATATCCTTGCTCAAAAATGAGGGCTTCAAAGATCAGTCATGGAAATCAAATTCAAATTGGTGGTTCTTCATTTCTGGCTTCCCTGATTATTATTGGCAATTCAAATATTAATGTCATATTGGGCATGGACTGGTTGAAAGCCAATGAAGCTGTGATTGATTGTGCTGAACAATGGGTTTCTCTGAAAATTCTTGGAGGCCATATAGTATATTCTCTAAGGCAAACTCCTTCTATTTAGCTCTACTCCTTGGGTGTCTAGAACATTGATGTTATGGAAGTATTGCAAAGTGTTCCAGTGGTCTGTAAGTTCCTAGATGTTTTTCCAGAAGATCTATCAGGTATGCCTCCTGACCGAGAGATCGAGTTTGTTATTGAGTCTTAACTTCGAACCGCTCCTATCTCCAAGAAGCCTTATAAGATGGGTCTTGTAGAGTTGGCCAAACTCAAACAGCAGCTTGATGAACAAGAGAAGTTGGGTTTTATATAGTACAACACTTCCTCTTGGGGCAACCCAATAATCTTTGTGAAGAAGTGAGACCAGACTGATCGACTTTGTGTTGACTACCGTGCTCTCAATGCAAAACCCATGAAGAATAAATATCCCCTTCTGCGGATCAACGATCTCTTTCATCATCTTGCAGGAGCAGTGGTATTCTCTAAGCTTAACTTGAGAAGTGGATATCATCAAATCAAGATCCGCAAGGAAGGTGTTCCTAAAACAGCTTTCGCAACTATCTATGGTCGGTATGAGTACATGATGAGTGCATATTTGCATCATGTTTTATATTATTATTTTGCATTGTAATGGTAGGATCTTGCTATTTTACAGCGTTCGCGCTCACATTTTATGTCTACTTTCACTAGGATCAGGACAAATGATGGATACAATGGACACAATTCTTGGAGCAGTTGTACTACGGAGAAAAGGAGTCAAAAACGATGTTAATCTCTTATTTGGGAAATATCAATAACACTAGAAGAAAACCCGAAGCAATTGAGGCATCCAGAGGGTTTAACGACCAACTATACGACTGGAATACTTTTTCCAGCCATATAGTTCCGGTCGTATAGTGTAACATCCCAAAACTTTAATCCAAGTTTATCAAGATCCAAATCATCAAGATTAGGGTTAGCAAAAACTTTTCCAAAGTAAAAATGAAAGCATTCATGTGTATGTGCATTTAATTTAGGAATTGATTTGAATTGCCATGGTTCTATGATTCTTTGCTTGTAAAATGTTTCTTAGGTGAAATAAACATCATCTAAATCATTCCCAAACTTTTCCCAAAGAAGAACAACTCAAAATGAATATTTGAAGTGAATGGTCATTTTGGCCAAATTAACTCTCATGCCTACTTTGGCTATTCCTAGTACTCAAAACTTAACAGAAACATGTGTGGATCTTTGCACCCCTTGATAGTACACATAATGAGGTACCAAGGCCCACTTTGTGATCTGCTAAAAACATTCAAATGCTAATTTTAAATGACAGTTTAAAATTGAATCTATTTCATATGGGAAGATCCCACTATTTCAAAAACCACTCAACCAAGCTCAATTTTCAAAAACCAAGCACCCACGGAGTCTCAAGCTTACTCCTAGCAAACCGACCAAAAATCTTTTCAAAATTCCAAAGTTTATCTCATGCGGCCATTTCATCAAACACTTGGCAGGCATGATTTGCACCCTACGCCTAGCTCACTGTTTTGAACATGGTTTTGCCCCCATTTGATCTCCCTTTAATCCCTTTGTCCCCCAGGGTCTAACCATGCCATTAGCACCTCACCCCCTTGTCCCTAGTGGCAGTGCAAGGCCATGCCGAGCCACCCCTTGCCGGCCGACCATGCACTCGCCCCAGCAAACCACCTCCCTCTCTCTCACCATGTCTAGGAGGTAGCCAGGACCTCACCGCCACCCTCTGTCCCCTGCCCGAGCCAAGCCCAGCAGTGGACCACCGAGGAGAGCCCGCGCCCAGTGCCACCACACCATGCCGAGCACGCGCAAGAGCGCCGCACCCAGCACGCGTGCACAAGCCACCGCTCGACCGCAGCCCGCGCCCACCGCTCCGCCACGACTGAGGGAACACGACGGACACGCCCGTTCGCCGCCCAACGCACCACAGCCACCGATCGTCGTGGACACCACCGCCTCTGCCACTCAGAGCGCCAGCTCACCCCTACCGCATACCACCGCCCCTACGCCCGCATTCACTTCCTAGAGCACCGCCAGGAGACCGCTTGTCGATCGCCACCCTCAACCATGCCGCTAGCCGCCCGTAGCCATGTCGCCACCATCGCTGGCCCATCCCTCTCGGTCTCGCCGTCGAGCTTATAAAAGGAGGGCACCCCCAGCCGTTTGAAGCACACCACTCCACTATCATCAGCTCACTGACCGTCCCACACCATTAGCCGGAGCAAGGAGAGCAGCAGCTCGCAGGAATTGCACCGGAGCAGGCGGCCTCTAGAGGAGAAGGGCGCCGCTGATTGCGACCACCCCCGGAGTTGCCTCGACCGTCCCTGAGCTCGCCCTCGACCCCCAGTTTGTTTGCCCGCCTCGCCGTCTTTGCTGGAGCCCTGGTACGCCCCATATGCACCCCCACCGAGCCACTAGGTTTCGAGCTTGCCAGCGACAGGTCCGTCGTCGACGACAAGCCACAGCCGTTGATCCTTATTCTAATATAACGGCCCACATCGCCCTGTACCGCTTCGCGCGTTATGAGCCGCTGACTTGTGGACCCCCCTGTCAGTTGAGCCCCGCGCCGTGGAGTGACACTGGGCCGGCCCATTAGCATTTCCCGCGCGACCTAGTTAGTTTGATTTAGGATTTTCCTTTTTAGTTTAAACTTAGTTCTGTCTCTGAGTTTGAAATTCAATTCAGAGAGTTAGATAAATCCAAATTGATGAAACTAATTTTGTCTGAAAGATATTAAAATGATCTATCCAAGCCCGTTGGAGTTAATTCAATTAGAGTTATAGATCTCTCCTAGTAAAAATAACAAAACAGAAGCTTTTGCAACTTGCAACATTTTAATAATATCAACCAAGATAGGTTTTGAGTTGATTCCAACTCTCAAAATTCACATTTCATCATACCTATCTGAATATGTAATAATATTAAGGTTTACATGCAGTGACTTTGGACTAGTACTAAAATAATGCTATATAGGCCTTTCTAGTCACTTTAAATCATTAAATAATAAACTTAAACCAAAGTAATATTGATCCAACCTTTAAATCCCATTCCCACATGTTAGAATATGTGGTGAGGACATGTGTCCACATGATCCAATATTTTAGATGGTGAATATTAAATCTTAGTTAATTTTCAATGAGTAGAAATTACTTTTCTAATTAAAAAGAGTGAAACTATTAAATCAAACTTGTGATGCTTAAGATGATAATAGATCATCAAATGTGTGTTTTAGAATACTAATTAGACTAGTTAAGTATTGTTTGGTGATTGTGTACTCCCTATGTATTTATAGACGATAGTACCGACCAAGCTTTCAAGGAGGAGGAATTCTATCAAGAAGAAGAAGAAGAAACCTTCAACCACTGCACCAACCAAGGCAAGCCACCATGAATAATGCAAGCTAACACTTGCAAGTATAATGCTTAGCAAGCTAGGATTAAACTAGATGGTTTAGCAAAGATGCTTTAGGCATGCTTTGGTCACACTACCTTGATTATTAGTACCCCAAGTCTTATTTACAAGCTTTACTTCCTTTACTTTACACAAAGTTCTTTACTTGTTTTGAAGGTAGCATAAAGAGTATAAAACTTGACCTATTTAGAAACCCTTTAGATGTCATTCTATGGCATGAGATTGAAACCATCTGACATGGGTATACCCTACAGGTACTCGAGCTTGGTATATACGGTCCAAATACATACAGGCCCACGGTGTCGCCAAGGCCCAAACAAGGGACTCGAGTAACCTACGGACTCTCGATTGCTTGAAGAACAAGAAGAAGTTAAAGATAAAAAGTTTGAAGGGGAAAAACCCTAACTTGTAACCTACTCGACCTGCTACCCGAGACCTAGCCTATCTATATAAGGGCTAGGAGGGGGCAGCGAGGAGGACACACGCAACCCTAGTTTCCACAACCCTCGCCAGATTGCATTTGCGCACCATTGTAACTTTCAATTCCTTCGATAATTCCACGAGAAGACAAGCAGGAGTAGGGACCTCTATGAGGCCTGAACCTGGGTAAATCTTTGTCCCCTGTGTGCTTGTTTGCTAGCCGATAGATGTCTCCAGCGCTCCCTCCTTCTCCAAAACCCAAGTCCATAAAAATGGGCATTGATGAGTTAAACCCTCGTCAATTGGCGCCGTCTGTGGGAATTGGGAGTGCTGATGTTGCGGCTTCTTCGGCCCCATCAACTGCGATCTACAACTCCGCAACAGCGGAGATTCGCCAGCTCTTCGGCACATTCGACTTCACCGTCCACACGCCGGCCACCCGCCCGGCCTTCGAGTCCGTGGGCGAAGTAATCAGCCTGGCGATTGGGAGCTTCCGCTTCCAAGTTGGTCAGATGGGCACGCTTCGCATGCCTGATCAGCCGACAGCACTGGCGATTGCCCCAGCATCATGGTTCCCTCCATCGATCGGCACCCTCAGCGAGCTCAACGCTCCGGTGACAGTCGAAAACACGGTCAGCGACAGCAGTCACAATTTCGATCTGAGCGATCTGGCCACTGAAGATGGAACCTACGGTTCCGGATCTTAGAGTTGTCGAAGCAACAGCTTCCCCAATCACTTCATGTGCGCCGTCATCAACGTAGGCGACACCTCTGCCAATCGCGACAACGGTGGCAACCCTGGCAATGGTGGCAACGGCGGTAACGGTGGCAATCGCACCCCCATCAACAATGGAGGAGCAGTCGAACCTCCCAGCATAATCAATGAGCAAACCAGCGAACGCGTCGTAATCAAGCTCAACAAGCAAGAGTGGGATCGCTGCCGCGAGTCATTACGAGGCACTCCTCTACCCTTCGGGTCCCCGCAAGAACTGCTGATGGGCTATCACTGGCTCCTGAAGGAAGAATTCAAGCGCCAACTACAAACAATCGCGCAACTTGAGGCACGTAAAAAGGCAGCGGACGAATCGAGCCTTCGTCGCGCTGGGCTCTCCTCCTACGGAGGATCCTCCTCAAGGGGCAACGAGTACCTCGCCAAGAAGAGGCAATCGCGGATGGCTCATCTTACCGAACAAGAACGCATAGAAGCCGCGAAAGTCCTCGACTTTGGCTCTATGACAGTCGACACGAGAGGCAACGTGGTCCCCAGGACGCCGCAGGCTGCGGTGACAGCAGCCACCATGTACCTCCTCAATAACCACCCGCCAGCTGGAGATCCCCGAACTGCCATGCACCAATCTACGATCGCGGGCTTGGGATTAATCAAGGCTACCCTCGACAAGGAGCCAACACCAGACCCAAAAAAGGGCAAAGCGCTAGCAAAGCACCACTCCTCGCCCTCATCCAGCGATGATAGTCACGACCTGTCTTGGCGCCGCCGCTCACGGTGACACGATCGTGACTACAATGCGCGCGACGACCTCACGCAGCGCAAGATCGACAAATCAAGGGCACGACGTGCTCGATCGACTGATACGGAAGAAGAAAATGGGGAGCTCTGCGGCGCCAGATGCTTCAGCAGATCCATTAGGCATAAGCGAATGCCTAAAGGGTTTAAACTCCCGTCGGAGAACCCGAAATTCGGTGGTCTATAGGACCCCAAGATCTGGTTGGAGGACCACATCTCCTCCGTCAGACTCCACGGAGGCAGTCGAAGCACTGCCATGCAATGCTTGCAGCTACAGCTGCAGGGCGTCGCCCGAGCATGGCTCAATAACCTCCCACGCAGATCCATTCGCAGTTGGGATGAGCTGGTTTACAACTTCGTGCAGAACTTTAAGGGCACGTACAAGCGGCCAGCATCAATTGAAGAGCTGAGATGCTGCCAGCAAAGATCTGGTGAATCGCCGCGCTCGTCCATCCAAAGGTGGTCCATCATCAAGAACTCCGCGGAAAACACCTCGGAAGACCGCGCGATTGATGCATTCAACGGTGGTGTCCGCCGCCTAGAACTCAGGGAGGAGCTGTGCCGCTGAAAGTCCCAAACCATCGACCACCTGATGGAGATCGCAAATTGCCAGGCTGATGGAGAAGATTCGGTAAAGAATCGCGCTCACTCCGACGAGGAGGCAGAACTCGAACGCAGACGCGGCCGCCGAGGAAAGCGTCGCATGCGCATCTACGATGACCGCGACGACGTCAACATGGTCGCGTCCGGCTACACCGATAGACGCGACGATAGCCACAACAGCGGATACCGTAGCGGCGGATACCGCGACTCTGGGAAAACCACACAAGTATGGCAACGCCGCACTCGCGATGAGGCACCCGCGAGCTCCATCGAGGACAAACTGTCCGGGCCATGCATGGTACACTTCTACATCGACAAGCATGATGGCAATAGAAAGTCCAGCCACCTCCTCAAGGACTGCCGCGAGTTCCTCAAGCTACATGAGGGATTGGTTTGGATGAACCACAATGCAGTCGAAAGAGGCTACGGAGCCGGTCCAGGCGACGTGGCACATGGCGCACCGCCACCACCACCTGGGCCACCCCCGAACGGAGCCGCACCGGACCAGCACCACGGAGGCGAACCATACCCACGGGCCATGGGCACCATGATGATCCAAAAGGGACGCCCCTCCAACAGGGTGCAGAAGGCCATCACTCGCCAAGTCAACTTGGCCACGCACTCGCCACCATCCACCACTGAGTACCTCAGTGGAAGCGAGTCATGCATTACCTTCGAGAAGCGCGACCACCCGCCTCAGATACCCCGTCCAGGTCATTGCCCCCTCATACTCGAGGCGCAAATTGGAGGCTCCGACATGAGCCGCGTCTTCATGGATGGCGGAAGCGGCATCAACCTCATATTCACGAGTACCTTGTGAGCAATGAGAATCCTCCTAACCTACCTGGAGGCATAGGACACAAGGTTCCACGGCATTGTCCCAGGGAAAGGCGTATACCCCCTGGGCAAAATCAATCTCGACGTCATCTTCGGCACTCCGAAGAACTTCCGGCGCGAACGCATCGACTTTTAAGTCGTCGACTAACCTTCACAGTACCACTGTATCCTCGGGCGCGTCGCGTTCGCTAGGTTCATGGCAGTGCCCCACTACGCCTACCTGCAGATGAAAATGCCAGGTCCCAACAGCGTCATCACGATTAACGGGAGCTTTGAGCGATCTGACAGTTGCGCCAGGGAATTCAACAGAATCTCCCAGTCCTTCGGCATGCAGGAGGAACTCGCGAGATTGAAAGAGACGACAGACAACAATCAGCCTCCCCTAAGCAGGCCAAGCTCACCTGATCTCTCCTTCGACTCATCTGTGCACACAAAGAAAGTGTAGGTCCATCCATCGGATCCTGCCAAGACGGCCCTCATTGCCAACAACTTGAGTCCCGCATAGGAACTCGCGCTCGTCGAATTCCTCCGTGAGCACTGGGAAATTTTTGCCTCGTGTCCCGCGGACATGCCAGGAGTTCCCAGGGAATTCGCCGAGCACGCACTCAACGTCAACCCCGACGCAAGGCCAGTTAAGCAAACAATTGGGCGATTGTTGAGCCACGAGCGCATGCAGTTGGAATGGAGATCAACAGACTCCTTGAGGCCAAGTTCATACGCGAGATCAAGGAAAGCACTTGGCTCGCCAACACGGTGCTGGTACCAAAAAAGGACACGGATATCCTGCGGATGTGCATGGACTTCACTTCTCTGAACAAGCACTGCCCAAAGGATCACTTCCCGCTGCCACGGATCGACCAGATCATCGACTCCACCGCAGGATGCGAGCGCCTTTGCTTCCTCGACGCCTACTCAGGCTATAATCAAATCCAAATGAAGGAGGAAGATCAGGAGAAAACAGCATTTACAACGCCCTTTGGTGTGTTCTGCTACAACACAATGCCCTTCGGGCTAAAAAACACGGGAGCGACCTACCAGCGGTGCATGCAGGCTTGCCTCAAGAACAACTGGGTTGCAACATCCAAGTCTATGTCGACGACATAGTAATCAAGACCAAGGAGGAAGCCTCTCTAATCGATGATTTGCGCGAAACCTTCGCCAACCTCGACCTCTACCGGATCAAGCTCAATCCGGACAAATGCGCCTTCGGCGTACCATCTAGGCAGCTACTCGGGTATCTCATCTCCGCGAGGTGAATCGAGGCCAACCCGAAGAAGATAAAAGCCATACTGGCCATGGAGAAGCCGAAAAACATAAGAGGCATCCAGCAACTGGCCGGACGAATCGCGGCCCTCAGTCGAGTTATCAGTCGGATGGGTGAAAAGGCACTGCCCTTCTGCCAGGTCCTCCGCAAAGCTAAAAAATTCAAGTGGACCAATGAAGCGCAAGAAGCATTCGAAGATCTCAAGCGCCTGCTACCCACTTCGCTAGTGCTGGTGACTCCATGAGAAAGGGAACCACTGTTGCTGTACATCTCCGCCACCAACCAGGTGGTCAGCACAGTGCTCGTCATTGAGCGAGCGGAGGAAAACAAGGTCCACGGCGTACAACGCCCGGTATACTACCTCAGCGAGGTCCTCACGCCAACAAAACAGCGGTACCCGCACTACCAGAAGCTGGCGTACGGCGTCTTTATGACCGCCCGACGACTGTGCCACTACTTCTAGGAACACCCAATCGTGGTAGTCAACGACGCCCCGCTGGGACATATCCTCAATAACCCCGACGCCATGGGGCGAGTCACGCTTTGGGGAATAGAGCTATCTCCACGAGACATCACATACGAAAAGCGTGACGCAATCAAGTCGCAAGTTCTCCCTGACTTCCTCATGCACTGGATGGAGAACCAACTCCCGGACAAGCCAGATATGTCCTACCTCTGGACAATGCACTTCGATGTGTCCAAGCGGAAAGACGGAGCAGGCGCAGGTGTCATACTGACATCACCTCAAGGGGACAAGCTGAAGTATATCCTACGAATGCAGTTCACAGCCTCAAACAATGAGGCCGAATACGAGGCCCTATTGTACGGGATGAGGATGGCGAAAGCTTGTGGCGCCAAGAGCCTCATCATATATGGCGACTCCAAGTTGGTCGTCAACCAAACAATGCATGAGTGCGATGCACTGAACGACAACATGATCGCATACCGTGACCTCTACGATACACTCGAAGGAGACTTCGATGGTTGCGAGCTGTGACACATAGGTCGCGAAAGCAACGAAGAGGCGGACGCACTTGCCAACATAGGCTCTACTAGCGCCCCCATTCCACCTAGGTATTTCTCGAGCACATATGCGAACGCTCCATCAAGCCAAAGGCCGCAGAGAAGAAGACAAGCGCAGCAACAGACTCGGGGGCTACGCCACCCAGTGAGCCAATGGCACTCGATGACTTGGCGCTGGACATAGGACTCGAGGGACCAATGAGCGTCATGATGATTGAACAATCCTGGACGCAGCCGTATATCACGTACCTCCTCAATAAGAGGCTACCGGACAATCCGACAGATGCACGGCACAGCGCGCGGTGAACGTAGCGTCACAGGAGTACTCCAACGATGCGTCTCCCTGGCTGATGGAAAAGCAGTTCTCCTCGACATCCATGAAGGGACCTGCGGGCACCACGCCGGCAGTCGCGCCCTCGTTGCCAAAGCTATACGAGCTGGATTTTACTGGCCCACGGCCATGCACGACACCAAGGACATAGTCCAAAAATGCAATGCTTGCCAGCGATTCGCGGACAAGCCCCACGCACCAGGCGCAGAGCTACGACCAATCCCATTGGCCTGGCCCTTCGCACAGTGGGGGCTCGACATGGTCGGCAAGCTTCCAAGGTCCTCGCGAGGAGGCTACGTCTACCTCTTGGTCCTAGTCGACAAATTCACCAAGTGGATTGAGGCCATGCCAGTGACCAACTAATCAGGGCACAACGCAGTCTAGTTCTTCGAGTCTATCGTCTACCGCTTTGGCATGCCGCACAGCATCATCACCGACAACGGGACGAACTTCACATCGAAGGATTCTGCGAGAACTTGGGGATCAACATCAGCTACGCCTCAGTAGCGCATCCACAGACCAATGGTCAGGTGGAAAAAGCAAACGGGCTCGTCTGCAATGGCATCAAGAAGCGACTCCTACGACCACTCGAACAGGCCGCGGGTTCCTGGCCAAATGAACTGCAATCCGTACTCCGGAGCATACGTACAACTCCAAACAGCGCCACGGGCTACACGCCATTCTTTATGGTGCACGGAGCAGAGGCAGTGCTACCCACCAAAGTACGATACAAGGCGTCGCGCGTCGTCGCTTACAGCGAACAAGAGTTATCCCTTGCACTCGAAGACTCCGTCGACCTCCTTGACGAAGCAAGAGAAATCGCCGCAGAAAGATCCACGATCTACCAGCAGAACCTGCGCAACTACCACAGTAGAAGGCTTCGCCGCAGATCCTTCGTCAAAGGTGACCTGGTCCTGCGACTGAGGGAGTAGGGATATCTCAAGCTCGTCCCCTAGGAAGGACCGTACGTGATTACAGGAGTAATCCCAGGTGGCGCCTATCGCCTTCAAGATTTAGAGACAGGAGTCGCATACTCCAATCCCTCGAACGCCGCACAGCTGCGACGCTTCTACCCTTAGTCGTTTTTACTTTTACATTGCAAATAAGGCTACCCAGCCAAGGCTACTTAGCCACACATTGTACCTCGCACTGTCCTTCGAATAAATAAAAGATAAGTGCCCCAAAACTCTGTGTTCTCCTTTAATTTTTCAATTTATATACTCGTGGGCTGCGCCACCCTATAAACATCTGTTCTCCGAACCAAACCGCGATATCCTGAGTAGCTGGTACATCAATCGAAACCCTTAAAACACAACCTCACTCCAGCTGCAACGCACCTGACAGGTTGACAAGGGACTGAGATAAAACATGGCCAGGCTAACGAAAAGGACTCACATAGTGCAACGCACTTCATGCTAACAAAACTCTTTATGCACATACGACAATAATTTATTTACAAGACTTATACGACCTTTACAACATAAGTACACTTATGTGCAGGATACAAAAAGGCTACTACTTCAGCAGAAGAATGTTGGTTTGTTCCTCAAAGAGGTCGATGATCTCTTCTGCTGGGCGGTCAACCGCCTGATAGTGCGGCACCATAATCCAAGCAGAACCTGCTGGCGGTGCAGGCGGCCCAGACGCAATGGCGGCAACATCTACGTCAGGCCTGTGCAATCACACCATTGAGAGAGCAGCCTTGACACCAGCCACGAACTGTTGCTTCACGCATTCCAGAACTGCGGACAGATCTTGAAACTTGGCAAGGAGGGCCAGCAAGCTTGATGGAGTATCATCCAGCGGGAACATCGCCCGATAAATGTTCTTCAAGCATGACTGCGACTTCTTCAGAAAGAACAGCACTCGCGATGCATGATCCTATAGGGTCGCCAGCGCAGTCACACGATCATGATCTACCCAGAAGTATCCACTCTCCTGAAGTTGCTCCTGGGTGAGATCATGCAGGCGAATAGCAATTCTATCCTTCTCCTCCTGCGGATGACACGCGCTAACAACTACACGAAGAAGCACCAGCAGCATGATTACAACGTACCACTGTGAGTGACTACAAGGAAAAGATGAGAACAAGCAAACTAACACTTGAATTGGTCGCCCAGCTACGCCACCTCGCGAAGCAGATATTGCTCTCGGGCGGCGGCTTTTTCTGCCTTCGACTTCCACACGTCCGCGTTACCGCGGAGCACGGGCAACTCACGCTCCAGCTGCTTCACGCGATCATGCAGTCGCGAAAGCAAGGACAGCTCATCTACCCTAGAGCGCGACGGTGCCACGGTATCATCAAGAGTTGGCGAGTCCTGGATCCCCCTCATAGGATCACTTGATGTACCCTACCACAAGTCAAGATAGAAGCAAATAAGACGACCAAATCACAACAAAGAAAAAAGGGTCAGATGCATTCAAGACCAGCATAAGTATCAGCAGATACAATCGCCAGCAGACATGTTCTTAAACAAAAGGACATAAACTAATCAACTATTACAAAGCTAACTAAGCAGCAGCTCGCTTCTTCGACTTCGACGGCTTCGGGGGCTTCATCAAGTCCGTGGCAGTATCAGACGCCACTGATTTTCCGCCGGCCCCTGAGGCCGAAGCTTTTGCTGCGTTCTTTGCACGTTGGAGCTCCTTAGAGTACTTCACAACAGTATTTATCAAGTGATGCCCATATTTGCCACAGGCAGTCGCGAAAGGAGCAAAGACTACCTGCTGACCGTCCGCGCCAACAGGCATCGCCTTCGACACCGCTGAAGGATCGATCTCGACTCCGTGAGCCTGCACCATGGCGAGTGACATGGACGCACCAGCTGCGCGGAGTGAGTTCTTGTAGCTGGAAGGCACACCCCCGGCAAGTGACTCCTCCAGCTCGTCCATATTATCGATTAGCTCCGCCTTAGGCATCAACTCCTCCCGGAGGCGACTGAGGGTGCCCTTGGCCTTGGAAAGTGTATCCTGGACGGCTTCGCTACGGTCCTCGACTGCAGCCAGCGCACCCGCCAGAGCGTCATCGCGATGAAGGGCCTGCGGGTCAAAGCTCAAATCGCCAGCATCTGTACATAAACCCACACATGGACCAAAAACATCAGCGCCACCAGCAAAAACATTAGAAGCAGAGAAGGACAAACAATATCCACAAGCAAAGGTACCTGAGAGAGCCTTGGCGATTGAGAACAGTTGTTCTTCGAACAACTTTTCCCTGGCCGCAAAGGAGGCACGTAGATCCTCTTCACGCTTCCGCGCCTCGTCACGCGCTGCAATTGCCTCATCGGACCCCTCACAGCCGCGGCAAGTGTCTTCTCCAAGGTGGCGGCGTTACGCAATAAGGCATTATGTTCAGCTACACAACAAGCAAAAGTTGATTATCAGTCGATTATATCAAAAGGAGAAGACGAAGAAGAATAAGTGTAGAACACTCACTTTCAACCACGCGGTGACGCGTCTCCAGCATTGCATGCTGGCGATCCATCGCCATCACTTGTTCTGCCAAGTGCGCGGCTTCCTTCACAAGGAGCTGTAGCACAACCATGGAATTAGCAGAGGCAACAGATAACGTCGACTACAACACTAAAACGGAGCGAAGATGTATGTTGTACCGTCACCTGGGCAACCATTCGATGCTCTCCTGCACGAGGAGAACTAGAAGAGTTGTGCCTGGAGTGGGCCACCAATGGAGGGGAAGGAGCGCGCTCAACCTCTTTCTTGGCTCTTGAGGTCGCGACTCCTGATTCCTTCAAAAATTCGTCGTCGCCAGAAGATGACGACGCCCCTTGACTACAAGACAAAACCCACATTGAGAAAGGGCAAACTCCGGGACAAGCCAACAAGAAGAAAACAGAGAAGAACAAATGAACTAGAAAACTTACCAGTCAAACTTGTCAAAGTCAAATGTGGCCTCCACCGACTCTGACGACGACTCCTTGGGCAATCGCATCTTCTTGCGAGAAGATGGTGCCACATCCCTCACAGGAACAGCAGAAATTGGAGACTCCGCACCAACGCCCGTACCTTCCGGAGTCGAAGGAGACGACGCGTCGGAATCCTCGCTGCGCGAAACGCTTGCGAGTATCCAGACTATCGGACTCGGGGCTTCCTCCTCCACATCAGTAGGGACAGTCGACTCAGACTCATCCTCTTCCAAGGCTTCGCGAGGAATAATCCCCTTAGGGAGAGGGGGCATACAAGGCGAATCCGCCCAATCATGCATACAGACAACAAAAATCAGCAAAAAACAAGTAAGAAACAGAAAAGCAATCGACAAAATAAGCTACTACGTAGCACAACTATACCTCAGGAGGAGGATTCGAAGCATCAAAGGGAGGAACAACTGGCTCACTAGGAAGCACATCCTTGCCGGTGTACTTCGTGACCAGTCGAACACTCTTGTCCACCTCACTCACGGACATGCCATCGGCAGACACGTGAGTGGCATCATCAGCGCCAGCCCGTTGAAACATGGGTTAGACTCTGGCTTGTAGGGGCTGGACGCGACGGCGCAGCCAAGTTCGGATGAGAGCGCAGCCTCCCTCCTCTTTGCCTATGCGACTCTCGAGGTCGCAGACGCGTTGATACAGCACGTCTGTCTCCGTGAGCCCTCTAGGCATAACTACGTTCTTCCAGGAGCGCATCCCCCTGCACGGTGTCGCGGGATCAAAGGGCGCGAGTCCAAAGTGCTCACCCTTGGCCTTCTGATCACGGATGTAGAACCATTTATCCCTCCACCCTTGGACGGGCTTCGTGAGCTTGATGTCGAAGTAGGTGGCGGATGGGTCGACGTGGATTCCGCAACCACCTACATCGTAAACTAAAGAGCCAGATGCAGACTGGCACTTCAATTTGAAGATGCGCTTGAAAAGGCCAAAGTGTGGCTCGATTCCGAGCCAGCACTCACAAAGTGTGATGAAGCAAGAGATGTGGAGGATCGAATTTGGGGATAGCTGATAGAGCTGGAGCCCGTAGAAACAAAGAAGACCCCAAAAAAGGGGTGAAGACGCAAGGAAAGACCGCGAATGATGAATGCAAGAAACATCACTCGAAAACCAGCGGGAGGAGCAGGAATGGTCTCACCGCTGCAACGCGCGCGTCGACAACTGCAGCGGATAGCATTCCGTCTTGGCGAATAAGACGGAGATCAGACGCCTTGATGATGGAAGGGCGCCACGCACCATTCGTGACGCTGGTGCCCGCAACCTTCTTCTTCCCGCCGGTGGCGGTGTTGGTGCCCGCAACAGCGGAGCCGCCCTTATTCTTCGCCGCGGTAACAGTGGCCACGAAATCAGCAGCAACGCCTCCCTTCTTCCTCCCCATTGCACGACGTCGATGCGAGCAAAGAAAGTAGCTCGGAAACGAGCGGAGCTGGTCCAGCGTCATGGAGGAAACGGGTGCAGAGAAAAGCAGAGGGGCAGCAGCAATGGTGATGGCAGCAAGGATGAATGAGAACAGATGGGAAAAATTACCGTCGCAGCGCCGCTACTTAACCCCTGGAAGATGCAATCCAACGGCTCAAAAAACCCTATTGGACGCGTGGCACACACCGTGTTGGACACGTGGAAAAGGGGAAGCGCGAACCGTCCCTCCACTACTCCAATTACGCACGGAAATCGAGGAGGCACAGTTAAAATAAAGATTACGCACGCCCACTCAAATCAAAGTCAGAAAGTGGGACCCACTGCTCATCACGTCCTGTCAAACTCGCTCACGTGGGCAACTGAGGTCATACAAGCGTCAGCACTGACGTCATCAAATCTACACAGCGAAAAATTTCTACTACTTTAGTCCTTGCTGGAGTCTTCGACTCCACCAAGCACTCAGGGGCTACTCCCATAGGGAGCGCTGGCCGCGCACCCTACGATTTTCTTTTCTTTTTGCAGGAACAAGGACAATCAGAAGCAAACCCAAACCATTCAAAATACGACTCGACTATGGACATGGGTTACTCCCATAGGGAGCGCTGAAAAAAGTCGACTGAAACAAGCAACCAAAAGACGACGGCAGTCACAAAAGTTATTTAGTCCCTGCCTGAGTCACAAAAGTTATTCAGTCGAGTTATCAGTCGGATGGGTGAAAAGGCACTGCCCTTCTACCAGCTCCTCCGCAAAGCTAAAAAATTCAAGTGGACCAATGAAGTGCAAGAAGCATTCGAAGATCTCAAGCGCCTGCTACCCACTTCGCTAGTGCTGGTGACTCCACGAGAAAGGGACCACTGTTGTTGTACATCTCCGCCACCAACCAGGTGGTCAGCACAGTGCTCGTCGTCGAGCGAGCGGAGGAAAACAAGGTCCACGGCGTACAACGCCTGGTATACTACCTCAGCGAGGTCCTCACGCCAACAAAACAGCGGTACCCGCACTACCAGAAGCTGGCGTACGGCGTCTTTATGACCGCCTGACGACTGTGCCACTACTTCTAGGAACACCCAATCGTGGTAGTCAACGACGCCCCGCTGGGACATATCCTCAATAACCCCAACGCCATGGGGCGAGTCGCGCTTTGGGGAATAGAGCTATCTCCACGAGACATCACATACGAAAAGCGTGACGCAATCAAGTCGCAAGTTCTCCCTGACTTCCTCATGCACTGGATGGAGAACAAACTCCCGGACAAGCCAGATATGTCCTACCTATGGACAATGCACTTCGATGTGTCCAAGCGGAAAGACGGAGCAGGCGCAGGTGTCATACTGACATCACCTCAAGGGGACAAGCTGAAGTATATCCTACGAATGCAGTTCACAGCCTCAAACAATGAGGCCGAATACGAGGCCCTATTGTACGGGATGAGGATGGCGAAAGCTTGTGGCGCCAAGAGCCTCATCATATATGGCGACTCCAAGTTGGTCGTCAACCAAACAATGCATGAGTGCGATGCACTGAACGACAACATGATCGCATACCGCGACCTCTACGATACACTCGAAGGAGACTTCGATGGTTGCGAGCTGTGACACATAGGTCGCGAAAGCAACGAAGAGGCGGACGCACTTGCCAACATAGGCTCTACTTGCGCCCCCATTCCACCTAGGTATTTCTCGAGCGCATATGCAAACGCTCCATCAAGCCAAAGGCCGCAGAGAAGAAGACAAGCGCAGCAACAGACTCGGGGGCTACGCCACCCAATGAGCCAATGGCACTCGATGACTTGGCGCTGGACATAGGACTCGAGGGACCAATGAGCGTCATGATGATTGAACAATCCTGGACGCAGCCGTATATCACGTACCTCCTCAATAAGAGGCTACCGGACAATCCGACAGATGCACGGCACATCGCGCGGTGAACGTAGCGTCACAGGAGTACTCCAACGATACGCCTCCCTGGCTGATGGAAAAGCAGTTCTCCTCGACATCCATGAAGGGACCTGCGGGCACCACGCCGGCAGTCGCGCCCTCGTTGCCAAAGCTATACGAGCTGGATTTTACTGGCCCACGGCCATGCACGACACCAAGGACATAGTCCAAAAATGCAATGCTTGCCAGCGATTCGCGGACAAGCCCCACGCACCAGGCACAGAGCTACGACCAATCCCATTGGCCTGGCCCTTCGCACAGTGGGGGCTCGACATGGTCGGCAAGATTCCAAGGTCCTCGCGAGGAGGCTACGTCTACCTCTTGGTCGTAGTCGACAAATTCACCAAGTGGATTGAGGCCATGCCAGTGACCAACTAATCAGGGCACAACGCAGTCTAGTTCTTCGAGTCTATCGTCTACCGCTTTGGCATGCCGCACAGCATCATCACCGACAACAGGACGAACTTCACATCGAAGGATTCTGCGAGAACTTGGGGATCAGCATCAGCTACGCCTCAGTAGCGCATCCACAGACCAATGGTCAGGTGGAAAAAGCAAACGGGCTCGTCTGCAATGGCATCAAGAAGCGACTCCTACGACCACTCGAACAGGCCGTGGGTTCCTGGCCAAATGAACTGCAATCCGTACTCCGGAGCATACGTACAACTCCAAACAGCACCACGGGCTACACGCCATTCTTTATGGTGCACGGAGCAGAGGCAGTGCTACCCAACAAAGTATGATACAAGGCGTCGCGCGTGGTCGCTTACAGCGAACAAGAGTTATCCCTTGCACTCGAAGACTCCGTCGACCTCCTTGACGAAGCAAGAGAAATCGCCGCAGAAAGATCCACGATCTACCAGCAGAACCTGCGCAACTACCACATCCTTCATCGAAGGTGACCTGGTCCTGCGACTGAGGCAGTAGGGATATCTCAAGCTCGTCCCCTAGGAAGGACCGTACGTGATTACAGGAGTAATCCCAGGTGGCGCCTATCGCCTTCAAGATTTAGAGACAGGAGTCGCATACTCCAATCCCTGGAACGCCGCACAGCTGCGACGCTTCTACCCTTAGTCGTTTTTACTTTTACATTGAAAATAAGGCTACCCAGCCAAGGCTACTTAGCCACACATTGTACCTCGCACTGTCCTTCGAATAAACAAAAGATAAGTGCCCCAAAACTCTGTGTTCTCCTTTACTTTTTCAATTTATATACTCGTGGGCTGCGCCACCCTATACACATCTGTTCTCCGAACCAAACCGCGATATCCTGAGTAGCTGGTACATCAATCGAAACCCTTAAAACACAACCTCACTCCAGCTGCAACGCACCTGACAGGTTGACAAGGGACTGAGATAAAACATGGCCAGGCTAACGAAAAGGACTCACGTAGTGCAACGCACTTCATGCTAACAAAACTCTTTATGCACATACGACAATAAATTATTTACAAGACTTATGCGAACTATACAACACAAGTACACTTATGTGCAGGATACAAAAAGGCTACTACTGCAGCAGAAGAATGTTGGTTTGTTCCTCAAAGAGGTCGATGATCTCTTCTGCTGGGCGGTCAACCGCCTGATAGTGCGGCACCATATTCCAAGCAGAACCTGCTGGCGGTGGAGGCGGCCCAGACGCAATGGCGGCAACATCTACGTCAGGCCTGTGCAATCGCACCATTGAGAAAGCAGCCTTGACACCAGCCACGAACTGTTGCTTCACGCATTCGCGAACTGCGGACAGATCTTGAAACTTGGCAAGGAGGGCCAGCAAGCTTGATGGAGTATCATCCAGCGGGAACATCGCCCGATAAATGTTCTTCAAGCATGACTGCGACTTCTTCAGAAAGAGCAGCACTGGCGATGCACGATCCTGTAGGGTCGCCAGCGCAGTCACACGATCATGATCTACCCAGAAGTATCCACTCTCTTGAAGTTGCTCCTGGGTGAGATCATGCAGGCGAATAGCAATTCTATCCTTCTCCTGCGGATGACACACGCTAACAACTACACGAAGCAGCACCAGCAGCATGATTACAACATACCACTGTGAGTGACTACAAGGAAAAGATGAGAACAAGCAAACTAACACTTGAATTGGTCGCCCAGCTGCGCCAACTCGCCAAGCAGATATTGCTCTCGGGCGGCGGCTTTTTCTGCCTTCGACTTCCACACGTCCGCGTTACCGCGGAGCACGGGCAACTCACGCTCCAGCTGCTTCACGCGATCACGCAGTCGCGAAAGCAAGGACAGCTCATCTACCCTAGAGCGCGACGGTGCCACGGTATCATCAAGAGTTGGCGAGTCCTGGATCCCCCTCATAGGATCACTTGATGTACCCTACCACAAGTCAAGATAGAAGCAAATAAGACGACCAAATCACAACAAAGACAAAAAGGGTCAGATGCATTCAAGACCAGCATAAGTATCAGCAGATACAATCGCCAGCAGACATGTTCTTAAACAAAAGGACATAAACTAATCAACTATTACAAAGCTAACTAAGGAGCAGCTCGCTTCTTCGACTTCGACGGCTTCGGGGGCTTCATCAAGTCCGTGGCAGTATCAGACGCCATTGATTTTCCGGCGGCCCCTGAGGCCGAAGCTTTTGCCGCGTTCTTTGCACGTTAGAGCTCCTTAGAGTACTTCACAACAGTATTTATCAAGTGATGCCCATATTTGCCACAGGCAGTCGCGAAAGGAGCAAAGACTACCTGCTGACCGTCCGCGCCAACAGGCATCGCCTTCGACACCGCTGAAGGATCGATCTCGACTCCGTGAGCCTGCACCATGGCGAGTGACATGGACGCACCAGCCGCGCGGAGTGAGTTCTTGTAGCTGGAAGGCACACCCCCGGCAAGTGACTCCTCCAGCTCGTCCATATTATCGATTAGCTCCGCCTTAGGCATCAACTCCTCCCGGAGGCGACTGAGGGTGCCCTTGGCCTTGGAAAGTGTATCCTGGACGGCGGCGCTACGGTCCTCGACTGCAGCCAGCGCACCCGCCAGAGCGTCATCGCGATGAAGGGCCTGCGGGTCAAAGCTCAAATCGCCAGCATTTGTACATAAACCCACACATGGACCAAAAACATCAGCGCCACCAGCAAAAACATTAGAAGCAGAGAAGGACAAACAATATCCACAAGCAAAGGTACCTGAGAGAGCCTTGGAGATTGAGAACAGTTGTTCTTCGAACAACTTTTCCCTAGCCGCAAAGGAGGCACGTAGATCCTCTTCACGCTTCCGCGCCTCGTCACGCGCTGCAATTGCCTCATCGGACCCCTCACAGCCGCGGCAAGTGTCTTCTCCAAGGTGGCGGCGTTACGCAATAAGGCATTATGTTCAGCTACACAACAAGAAAAAGTTGATTATCAGTCGATTATATCAAAAGGAGAAGACGAAGAAGAATAAGTGTAGAACACTCACTTTCAACCACGCGGTGACGCGTCTCCAGCATTGCATGCTGGCGGCCCATCGCCATCACTTGTTCTGCCAAGTGCGCGGCTTCCTTCACAAGGAGCTGTAGCACAACCATGGAATTAGCAGAGGCAACAGATAACGTCGACTACAACACTAAAACGGAGCGAAGATGTATGTTGTACCGTCACCCGGGCAACCATTCGATGCTCTCCTGCACGAGGAGAACTAGAAGAGTTGTGCCTGGAGTGGGCCACCAATGGAGGGGAAGGAGCGCGCTCAACCTCTTTCTTGGCTCTTGAGGTCGCGACTCCTGATTCCTTCAAAAATTCGTCGTCGCCAGAAGATGACGACGCCCCTTGACTACAAGACAAAACCCACATTGAGAAAGGGCAAACTCCGGGACAAGCCAACAAGAAGAAAACAGAGAAGAACAAATGAACTAGAAAACTTACCAGTCAAACTTGTCAAAGTCAAATGTGGCCTCCACCGACTCTGACGACGACTCCTTGGGCAATCGCATCTTCTTGCGAGAAGATGGTGCCACATCCCTCACAGGAACGGCAGAAATTGGCGACTCCGCACCAACGCCCGTACCTTCCGGAGTCGAAGGAGACGACGCGTCGGAATCCTCGCTGCGCGAAACGCTTGCGAGTATCCGGACTATCGGACTCGGGGCTTCCTCCTCCACATTAGTAGGGACAGTCGACTCAGACTCATCCTCTTCCAAGGCTTCGTGAGGAATAATCCCCTCAGGGAGAGGGGGCATAGAAGGCGACACCGCCCAATCATGCATACAGACAACAAAAATCAGCAAAAAACAAGTAAGAAACAGAAAAGCAATCGACAAAATAAGCTACTACGTAGCACAACTATACCTCAGGAGGAGGATTCGAAGCATCAAAGGGAGGAACAACTGGCTCACTAGGAAGCACATCCTTGCCGGTGTACTTCGTGACCAGTCGAACCCTCTTGTCCACCTCACTCGCGGACATGCCATCGGCAGACACGTGAGTGGCATCATCAGCGCCAGCCCGTTGAAACATGGGTTGGACTCTGGCTTGCAGGGGCTGGACGCGACGGCGTAGCCAAGTTCGGATGAGAGCGCAGCCTCCCTCCTCTTTGCCTATGCGACTCTCGAGGTCGCAGACGCGTTGATACAGCACGTCTGTCTCCGTGAGCCCTCTAGGCATAACTACGTTCTTCCAGGAGCGCATCCTCCTGCACGGTGTCGCGGGATCAAAGGGCGCGAGTCCAAAGTGCTCACCCTTGGCCTTCTGATCACGGATGTAGAACTATTTATCCCTCCACCCTTGGACGGGCTTCGTGAGCTTGATGTCGAAGTAGGTGGCGGATGGGTCGACGTGGATTCCGCAACCACCTACATCGTAAACTAAAGAGCCATATGCAGACTGGCACTTCAATTTGAAGATGCGCTTGAAAAGGCCAAAGTGTGGCTCGATTCCGAGCCAGCACTCACAAAGTGTGATGAAGCAAGAGATGTGGAGGATCGAATTTGGGGACAGCTGATGGAGCTGGAGCCCGTAGAAACAAAGAAGACCCCAAAAAAGGGGTGAAGACGCAAGGAAAGACCGCGAATGATGAATGCAAGAAACATCACTCGAAAACCAGCGGGAGGAGCAGGAATGGTCTCACCGTTGCAACGCGCGCGTCGGCAACTGCAGCGGACAGCATTCCGTCTTGGCAAAAAAGACGGAGATCAGACGCATTGATGATGGAAGGGCGCCACGCACCATTCGTGACGCTGGTGCCTGCAACCTTCTTCTTCCCGCTGGTGGCGGTGTTGGTGCCCGCAACGGCGGAGCCGCCCTTATTCTTCGCCGCGGTAACAGTGGCCACGAAATCAGCAGCAACGCCTCCCTTCTTCCTCCCCATTGCACGACGTCGATGCGAGCGAAGAAAGTAGCTCGGAAATGAGCGGAGCTGGTCCAGCATCGTGGAGGAAATGGGTGCAGAGAAAAGCAGAGGGGCAGCAGCAATGGTGATGGCAGCAAGGATGAATGAGAACAGATGGGAAAAATTACCGTCGCAGCGCCGCTACTTAACCCCTGGAAGATGCAATCCAACGGCTCAAAAAACCCTATTGGACGCGTGGCACACACCGTGTTGGACACGTGGAAAAGGGGAAGCGCGAACCGTCCCTCCACTACTCCAATTACGCACGGAAATCGAGGAGGCACAGTTAAAATAAAGATTACGCACGCCCACTCAAATCAAAGTCAGAAAGTGGGACCCACTGCTCATCACGTCCCGTCAAACTCGCTCACGTGGGCAACTGAGGTCATACAAGCGTCAGCACTGACGTCATCAAAGCTACACAGCGAAAAATTTCTACTACTTTAGTCCTTGCTGGAGTCTTCGACTCCACCAAGCACTCGGGGGCTACTCCCATAGGGAGCGCTGGCCGCGCACCCTACGATTTTCTTTTCTTTTTGCAGGAACAAGGACAATCAGAAGCAAACCCAAACCATTCGAAATACGATTCGACTATGGACATGGGTTACTCCCATAGGGAGCGCTGAAAAAAGTCGACTGAAACAAGCAACCAAAAGACGACGGCAGTCACAAAAGTTATTTAGTCCCTGCCTGAGTCTTCGACTCAACCAGGCACTCAGGGGCTACTCCCATAGGGAGCGCTAGTCGCGCACCCTATCATTATTTATACAGAAAACTGTGTGTTGATAACATCCGCACTCGAAGCTCATGGTGACACCGCTTCATAATTTTCCCTACAAAGATACTGCGTCTTCTGGGTCACCCGAATCGTCTCAGCGACGATAAAATTCGGATGCCACGCTTACAGCGTGAAGGTACAACCTGAATAAGGCCTGGCAACGCATTTAGCTGCGCACTACCAGAAATGTATTCGTGCCTATAGGTACGATGAACATGCCTTGACGGACGCGTCGAGTGCTCACACCCATATAACTGGAATTCGACTCCTGTAAGACCTCCGCGGCTTGAGTCGAATTACGCCAGCACTTTTCCGGATTCGAGTCCGGGGACTCGAGTTCGTGTAGATTGTGTTGTTTCACCCTAAGGTGGTTAACTGATACCGATACTTCAGTTATATCATGCAGGTATATCAACAATCCCTATGACACAAATAAAAGCAGTCGAAATGCATTCGTTCAGGCACTCGAAGACTTCAAAAAGTCCCCAGTCGAATCTGTGATTCCACTGGACACTCGGGGGCTACTGACATGGGTATACCCTACAGGTACTCGAGTTTGGTATATACAGTCCAAATACGTACAGGCCCACGGTGTCGCCAAGGCCCAAACAAGGGACTTGAGTAACCTACGGACTCTCGATTGCTTGAAGAACAAGAAGAAGTTAAAGATAGGAAGTTTGAAGGGGAAAAACCCTAACTTGTAACCGACTCGCCCTGCTACCCGAGACCTAGCCTATCTATATAAGGGCTAGGAGGGGGCGGCGAGGAGGACACACGTAACCCTAGTTTCCACAACCCTCGCCAGATTGCATCTGCGCACCATTGTAACTTTCGATTCCTTCGATAATTCCACGAGCAGACAAGCAGGAGTAGGGACCTCTACGAGGCCTGAACCTGGGTAAATCTTTGTCCCCTGTGTGCTTGTTTGCTAGCCGATAGATGTCTCCAGCGCTCCCTCCTTCTCCAAAACCCAAGTCCATAACAATGGGCATTAATGAGTTAAACCCTCGTCACCATCTTTTCAACCTTAGTGAACACTCTTAAGTTAGTAGTTTAGAGTAGATAAAAAACCTGAGTCGCTTTAGATGGGAACACTTGGTGAAAATGATTTATGAAAACCTTGGAATGATGAGTCATTCTAATGAGATGTTTTGACATGTGTTGAGAAACACAAATGGTTTATGATGGTGAAAATGTTGAGGCATGAGCCTTAACCCTTTTATAAAACTGATGGTTGGATTCGGATGCGATACCATTCCAAATTTACCGTACAACCACACTACCTGAATTGGGTAAGGCTTAGCTGGAAATTTATATGCATTAGTATTAGTTCCCTCGCGGGAAGGGTTTGAGCTGAGGCTACCTCTCAATGTTGTCCACCTATGCAGTGCCCAAGATGACTGATGGTCATGGTTGGGAGGCCATGCTCATAGGAGAGGTGCTTATACTAGGGTGTGTAAAGGGAAGGTTATGTTTGATTATCTGCATACCAAGTATGATGATTCAGGGTTATCCCTGACAGATGTATCGAATCTAGTGGTGAAAGTGTACCACCTCTACAGAGTGTGAAACTATTCGAATAGCCGCGTCCGTGGTTATGGAAAGTTAGAATGGCCATACTGTTTCGGTGTCAGATGTTTTCCAAACAACTTATGAAATGAAGGATGAATCTTGACTTGACCACAACAGGGTTGTGTCTATGACAATAGCTTCCCAACTTAAGTGATTCCAGAACTTTATTTTACCTTTCTTTGCTTTAGAACTCAGCTTAGGTTTCAAACTTAACCTTATAGTTAAACTTAGATTTATCAATTTAACTTAGAACTATATTACTTGTTTGTGGTAGTTTGCGAGTGCTTAAAGAGTACTCATGGCTTTTGTCCCTGGCTATTCTTATGGCCAGACTATGAAGGAGACTATCAAGATGATGGCACCCAGGACGGCTACGATAACTAGGACTATCTGCCTTCGTCAGCATTGCATGTGCCCCTGAAGATGGACCCCACCGCTACGCTTATCGTTTATGTCCGCTGCTTGTCGTATTAAGACTGGATCATGAGATCCTTAATTGCGTAAGACATTATGTATGGTTTGTACTAGATGATGTACTATGATATCCAATCTGTTATGTGTCGCAAAAATGGTAATCCTGGGATTGCGAGGTATGGCATAACGGGCATCTGTGATTAAAAATCCGTGTGTTGACATATAGTTGGCGCCACCACCGCCTCCTCAAATAGATTCACCCTGTGCAACTCGATTAGGGAGAAGACATACAGAACACCCAAAAATCGCCGAAAACCCGACCTCCGAAAGGAATCTGGAGGGGGAACTTTCCCATGGGATCCATCTTCACCCTATGTAGATTTGGAAGGCCAAGGCATCGATCTTTATCTTCGTTAACCGCTGCACCATCATCATCTCCATCCATCCCATCTTCACCTCATCTAGATCTTGTTGTAAATTTCCGTACTCATTGTGGATTTATACAAGAACTATTCATTACGATTGTTTCCATTACCATTGCCATGATGTTGATTGCCTCCATGTCTGAGTAGATCATTAGTTTTTGGGGAGATGGAGAAACCCTAGCATATGATTAAGATGAGATAGAGATTATTATGTTATACATCATTATGTGTATGTGTTAATTGTCTTCATCTTTATGTTGGGAGTTGTGCACCTCCTTAATATTTGCCTCTTATGGGGACACGATGAAGGGGATTACTTGTTGGTAGATGGAGGGATGATAGCACTTACTGTGACTATAAAGTTGTTGTCATTCTTTACGTACTAACTTGGGTAAGAAAGGAGAACTCATAAAGCCATGTCCATGCCACAGGAGAAATCCCTTTATAGCGTGATAATACGATTGATGTCAGTTATCTGTCAGCTGTGGTTATGAAGGATGATGTGAGCAGTGGTTGCTGCCTAGTTGTCCATATATGGAGCTCCTCCCACATACATACATATCATGAGAATATTTGTTATAATAATCTTGATTGCTTAGTCTAAACTCCTAGTGGTGTATCCACCAATCCCTGAGAACGCCCTTTTCCTATTGTAGTTTCAAGTTCTTTTACATACACGATTCTTACTTTCTACATTAGGTTTTACTTTATTTTAATTGCTTTATTCAATCAAAAACCCAAAAAATATTCTACTTTACTTGCATCTCAAAGTTATTCCTTAGGTACTACGTTTAGTTTTAGTTAAAAGCATTTTAGTCTTTCGGGTACTGCTCCCTGTGGGATCGATATCTTTATTTTGAAACTAGCTACAAACGATTTGTGCACTTGCATTCATCAAGCTATTTTCTAGCGCCGTTGCCGGGGAGGTTAGTGCTATAAGTCACTTTACTTTTAGTTATTTACTTTCGTTGTACTAATTTTTAATTTAAGATTGCAGGACCATGAAAATGGACAATACTCAACATTTAATTCAGCTTGAGGCAGTAAGGAAAATGGGTTCGCCCATGGACGCTTTTATAACTGTCAATAAAAGCATAAATCTGGATGGAATTGAGATCCACCCTTTATTATTTGAACTACTATAGTCTAAGAAATTTGCAGGCACCAATGAAGAGAGTCCATATGGACACTTACAATTCTTTGAAGATGTTCTCAGTTCCTTTATATTCGACGATTGTAATCTTGATATGGTTAAAACCCAGCTGTTTAGACAAACTCTCTCTAATAATGTTTGCGATTGGTATACATATTTTTGTGCAAAAGCACCAAGGACTTGGACGGAATTGACAACCAATTTCCTATCAAAATATTACTTAGAAAGCAAACCTCACAGGATGAGAGGTATTATTATCAGTTTCAAAAATAATCCCGATGAGGGTTTGTATGAAGGGTATCTAAGGTACATGAGATATCTAGATAATTGCTCACACTTTTTATGGAGGTCTTAATAATGAAAATAGAATGAATTTAGACACTGCTTCTAATGGTAGTTTTCTATCTTATACCTATGATAAAGCCTGGAAATTAATAATGAAAATGAGGGAGGCAACGGAAAATATTAAAAATGAGCAGAACATTACAAATATTTTTTCTGAATATGCTTGTGTTAATGATTTCCTTGGAGATGAAAGGACTTATGCAATGATTAAAACCCTTTGTATTGATTCTTACTTAGTAAATAAAATTATTGAGAATTATGAAGGGCATTTACATGTACCTACATAATGGGAACCCCATAAACCCCTCAAAGAAAATCATCGTGCAAGAGCGCTAATGGAAGAGTTCTCCTCTGCACCTATTCAAGAGAATATCAAGAAAAAGCAAAAAGAGGAAGAACAAATAAAGAGAGGATTAAAGAAACCAGAGAACCCCGAAGCTACCAATATAAATAATGTTATATTAAAGGATCTTATGGAAGCACGAATAGTGGATAATGAAGTGGTTATGCTAGACTTTGAAACCTCAGAATTCATCGAAGCTAAGGTACGAGGTAACAGAACTTCTAAACCTATGACTCCTATATTGTGTGGAGAAACTATCTAATACGGAATTTGTGAGCCGATTTCCACTATAAACATTATGCCTTCATCACTTTATGAGGAACTTCGCTACAATTTAAATAATCCAGATGTGGAACCGGTTCACACTACTACTAAATTGTCTAATAAACTAATATAAACCAGAAGGTGTTATCAGGAATCTCTATGTCTTTATTGGATCACTCTTGTACCCCCTTGATTTTCATATTGTTGACATGCCTCGAGATTCTTTTTGTCCTATTCTTCTAGGTAGGCCTTTTGTTTCCATTACCAAAGCTCGATTTTATAATAAGGAGGAGATTATTTCACTGATGTTTGGAGAAGAGGAAATGACATTCCACTTCGCCAAACTAAACAAGAGGCCATATGAAGTGGAAGATATCAAGGAAGAGAAAACGATTGCCGAGCTGGTTGCAATTCATTTCAGTACTCCACAAGATGAATTAGAGAGGATCCTAATTAATTGGGATGAAGCACTGGATGATGAGGAAAGAGAAGACATGGATGATTACCTTGTCAGTTCTAGAAGCACAAAATCCACATGACTATGAAGAACTGGTAAGAAAAGGAGATGAAGAACCTCCGCCAATTGAATTGAAATAACGTCCAGACGATATGAGGTATGAGTTTCTAGATAACGAAAATAAATGTCCTATTACTATTAGTAAAAATCTATCAAAAAATGAAACAAATAAACTCATTTCGGTCTTGGTTAAGCATCGTGAAGCCTTTGGATATACTCTAAGTGATATTAAAGGAATAGATCCATCTATTGTGACACATAAGATTACCATGCTTGATGATGCAGAACCTGTAGTTGATACACAAAGAAGGCTTAATCCAAAAATGAAGGAAGTAGTAAGAAAATAGGTAATATGCTTATTAGATGCTGGCATAATATATCCTATTTCTGATAGTAAGTGGGTTAGCCCATCTCATTGCATACCAACACAAGGGGGTCTTGATGCTACTATGAATCAGGATAGTGAGCTAGTTCCTGTAAAACCTATTGTTGGATATTGCATGTGCATTGATTTTATAAAACTAAACCGTGAGACATAGAAAAATCATAAACCTATACCATTTATGCATGAAATTTTAGAAAGACTTAGTAATAATTCTTATTTCTGTTTTCTTGATTGTTATTCTAGATATTCTCAAATTGCTATACAACCGGAAGATCAAGAGACAACAACTTTCAGTTGCCCTTATGGCACATAGGCTTATAGATTAATTTCCTTTGGCTTATGTAATGCAGCAGCAACTTTTCAAGAATGTTTTTTTTTAAATCTTTGATGATCTTGTTGAGAAGACTATGGAAGTTCTAACAGATGATTTCGTTGTTTGTGGAACAACATTTGATAATTGCCTCTACAATTTAACCGAAGTTTTGTAGAGATGCAGGCAATCAAATTTTGGTTTTGAATTGGGAACAATGTCATTTCATGGAAAGAGAAGGTAAATTTTTCGAGCATAAGGTTTCAGAGAAGGGTATAGAAATAGATAAAACTAATATAAGTGTTATAGAAAATCTTCAAATACCTTAGGACATAATTTTGTTTTAAATGTTTCTAGGACATGCACATTTTTATCAGCGTTTTATAAAAGATTTTGCTAAAATACCTATGGCTCTCACCAACCTTCTTGAGAAAGATACTCCATTCTTCTTAGATCATAACTGCATTGCAGCTTTTGAGAACCTTAAAAACAAATTAGTTTCAGCACCCATCATGCAATCTCCAAAATGGAACAAACCGTTCGAAATCATGTGTGATGCTAGTGACTATGCTTTAGGGGCTGTGTTAGGATAGCGAGACGGAAAGAATTAAAATGTTATTTATTACACTAGTAGACCTCTTAATAAGATTCAGAAAAATTATGCTACTACAGAGAAGGAGTTCCTAGCTATAATTTTTGCTTGTGACAAATTTAGATTTTACATCATTAATTCTAAGGTAATAGTTTATAAAAATCACCAAGCTTTGCACCACCTCCTTGTGAAAAAGGATGTGAATCCCATGTTGATTAAGTGGGTTTTATTACTACAAGAATATGATTTGGAAATACTAGATAGGATGGGTAAGGATAATCCAGCAGCAGATCATCTCTCTAGGATGGAGGGAATAATTACTAACCTCGTACCTATAAATGAGTCATTTCCGGGAGAATATTTAGCAAATGTTGAAATTGTTGATCCTTGGTTTGCAGATTATGTTAACTATCTCGCAGTAAAATTTATACCTCCTAGTATGACAAGAAATCAGAGAATGAAATTCTTTAATGATCTTAAATATTACCTTTGGGATGATCCGTATCTATATCGTCATGGACCTGACGGAATGATTCGGAAGTGTGTTCCCAACCATGAAATGAATGCAATTTTGGAAGCTTTTCATGACAACCCGGATGGAGGACATCATGCAGGGAAGCGAACTGCATCAAAGGTACTTCAATATGGATTCTATTGGCCCACCTTTCTCAATGATGCACATAGATATGTAGAACACTATGATGCTTGCTAAAGAAGGGGTAATATAGGTTGGAGACAAGAGATGGCAATGAATTATAGTCTTATAATCAAACCCTTTGATGTATGGGGAATGGGGTACATGGGACCTTTTATAGAATCAAATAGTTACACTCATATTATTGTTGTTGTCAATTATGTTACTAAATGGGTTGAACCTATTCCAACAAGCCATGCACATGTAGCTACCTCAGTGAAGATGATCAAGGATGTTATATTCCCCAGGTTTGGAGTTCCTAGATTTTTAATCACTGGCGGTGGTTCTCATTTTATGAAAGGAACTTTCAGGAAAATCCCCAGCAAATATGAGTAACTCACCGCATTACTTTCCATATCATCCTCAAACGAGTGGTCAAGTGGACCTCTCCAATAGAGAATTAAAGACCATACTCGAGAAGACGGTGGACAAATCAAGAAAAGATTGTTCATACAAGTTAAATGACACTCTATGGGCATACCATACTGTGTTTAAAAGTCCAATGGGTACGACACCTTATAAGATGGTATACGATAAGGCATGCCATTTACCTTTAGAATTGGAACACAAAGCTTTTTGGGCAATCAAGAACCTAAAGTATGATCTTAAAGCAGCAAGAGAAAAACATTTATTAGATATTCATGCTTTAGATGAGTTTAGAAGTGAGGCTTATGAGAATGCTAGATTATTTAAAGAAAAAGTGAAAAGATGGCATGATTGAAAATAGAAAATAAGACCTTTAAAAGTGGAGACAAAGTGTTGCTCTATAATTCTCATCTTAAGTTGTTTGCGGGGAAGCTCAGATCGAGGTGGGAAGGCCCTTATATAGTGGAAGAAGCTTATTCATCGGGAGCAGTGAAGCTCCAGGGAAAAACACCCCCTCTCTCATGGGTGGTAAATGGACAACGCTTGAAGCATTATCGAGCAAAAGAAGATATAAGTGCAGTCACCATACAGGTGATCACCCTAGAAGAGGTGATTAAGCAAAGATATACAAGGAATGGAAACTACAAGAAGAATGGACTCGAGACGAAATGAGTAACACTATGGTCAAACTATTGACCATAAAAGAGTGCTTCATGGGAGGAAACCCTTGCAAAGTAAAGGTTTGAGGAAGTTTTTAGATTTTTAATTAAGTTTTAATTGAGCTTGTGTTAAATAAGGAACATTTAAAGCTCTGGTGAAGAATAGGAAGATTGATAATGCTAAATATTGGTTGAAAATTTAAGTTGTCATTTTTCTGTCAAAACTTGATATTTCGTTAAGTTTCAGATTAATAAAGAATCCTCAGAGAAGCAGGTAATTTTTGGTGGATCCAGAAGGTTTAACGACCAAGTATATGGCAGGGATAAAAATTCCGCCCGTATAGTTGCGATCGTAAAGTCGTTTCGATATCACCCCTTCCGTCCATGAAAGGTACTGATAGTTTAATGACCAACTATACAACAGGAATAAAAAATCTGCCTGTATAGCTGTCGTCGTATAGATATCAATACCTTCATCAAAGATCTTTTCTAGGTACTGATAGTGTAGCACCCTGGTAAAACCACTACTAGAAAATCGCTATGTTTTTGTGTTGCGCATCATCATGACCACATGCTCATGTCATCATGCCACATTCCATTTGAGCAACAGCATGTCATCTTGCATCTTTGCATAAAACTATTTCTCTAAAAGCCTATCTTTGTTTTCCAATTGTCTCCCTCTTTATTTCAAATGTAAAACTCTGGACCTACCTGAATATTTTATTTGTCTAAAAACTAATTACACTAGTCTTATAAATAAATAAATAAAACTTATATTATTTTTAGGAGGCAGTCAGCCAGGCCCAAAAGACAAGCTGGTCACCTCCAAACCCTAATCCTACACTTTCCAAACCCTAGACTAACACCACCCTCCACACAGCCACCTGCCGTCGCCACTCTCAGTCTACCACACACGGTGCAACCTACACTGAACGCACGCACAAACGCGTTGGCCACACACTGCCCTCCCGCGCGACACACAATCCCACCCGGCCCACCTACGCGCTCCTCACCCGCCACACTCTCCTTCCCGGTCCCACCACCAAAGAGCCCCCACGCGTACCTCGTGTCGATCCCCCCTCACCAACCAGGCTCTAGCCCGACCCCCACCTACTCCTGTTTACCATTGAGGCCGTGCGCCTCCATCCTCGCGTTTTCCTCGTCGCCCTCTCTGGCCCCGCTTGGAGCGCCGCCACCGTCCGTGCGTGGCCATGCGTCTCCAGCGCCACCGCCTGCGAAGCCCAGCCGCAGGCGAGCCCGACGCCGGACCGCTCCCCTCACATTCTTCCCCGCTCGAGCCGCAGCTGGCCTCATCCCGTCCGCGCTGCCCTCGGCTCGCTCGACCGCCACCGGCCCTGAGCTCCTTCGGCCGCGACCATGTCTGTATCGCCGTCGCCTTCCTTGAGCCCCGTTACCCCGGCCACCTCGAGCTCCACCAGGCACTGCCGCAGCGCGGCCTCCCGCCGCCGTTGACCTCGCCCCACCAAGCCTGCGTCGCCGCCTGCCTCTCTGCCGAGGTCACCCCAACCGCATCGAGCCCCGCGTGGGCGCCACCATCCTCTCTGCCACCACCTTGTTCGCCTCTGCCCGCCGCCACCTCATCCGCCTCTGCCTGCCGCCAAGGACGCCGTCCCGGGCGGAGCCCGAAGCCGGCTCCCTAGTTTGGCCTCGACCCCGCGTCCAGCACCTCCGTGTCACCAGGCTTGCCTATGTGTGAGCATGTCCTTGCGTATGTCCTCTGCTTTTGACAAGCACCCCTTGTGTCATGCGTGTGTGCTAGCCCTGCTATAGTGTGATGCGGCCAACAATGTTGTCGTGTTTGGCTGCAACTCGTTTTTCTCCGATGTGATACGGCAAACAAGTTCGCGAAGATTTCTTCAACAATAAGGCCAACATGTGCTGGAACCCGAGAGGACCACGTCGAGAACCCGCGTGATCCGAAGACCGTATCATACCCGATGGAACTAGACAAACCCTCGACAAGACCTCCTCCACGGAACCGAAGACCCCGATCTCGGAGTCCGAAGGCCGATCCCTCGAGACGCCAAGTTCTTCTTCCTGGATCCGAAGACCGATACATGTTCCTTGATTATTCGCACTATCCACATCCGGGAGACCCTATGGATCCCCCTTAGCCAGAGCTTGATTCATTTCTTATTTCTTGGGGCCACAAACTAGTTTGGGGCTTTATTACTATCATGTACCTATGCCATGCTTCACTGCTTTATTTACGATTATGCGTGGAGCACCTGTACTATTTTGAATCGTGACACGTTTTCACTGTATCGGCAAGCCCAGTCACACTTTCGGGTTCCCAGTGGTTTACCGCCGTCTACACAAACCCTGGGTCCGTCTCGGAGCCGGCCAACTTCATTGCGGGTAGCTTAGTAGGGTGGCCCCCTGAAATGATTTATGAATCCTGTGATTGCTTTGTCGTGAAAGCCACGTTGGGTTTTGATTTGGTTTTTTCCGAGGTTGATCATGTATGTGTTGCTATTTGTGCACCCCTGCAGTGTAAATCTTTCTGAAAGCCGTGTCTGCGGTTATGGACGATTTGGAGCACAGTATCTCGATCATAGACAAGCATAACTAAAGTAGTGCTATAAATTTGACTTAATATGTGACTAGTAATCAGCTTCACTACAATGGAATGGATAATAAAAGTGCCAACAACTGGTGGAACTGGGGTGTATCGTGTCATGTTATACCTGACTAATAAGTATCGCAACTCCAATGGAATGAAATAAAAGTGCCAACAACTGCTGGGTTTGGGATGTCACATGCTAATTGTATCTGACTAGTAAGTACTGCAACTACAACTGAATGGTTAACTAAAACTGCCCACTACTTATGCTATCAGGATGACTCATGTTATCTATATCTGACTAGTAAGTGCTTCAACTATAATGGAATGAATAAAACTACCAACTGTGTGAGTTCCTCGGTTTGACTTCCTCGTTTGGTCTCGAGGGGGAAATGATAGGATGGGTATGATTGGTGTTACTTTCAGGTTGGATCCGAATAGGTCTTTCTTATCCCCCTCTAATAGCCGACAGTTGAATCGAGTCTAAATAGATCGTTTAGTGCATGCTGCGCTACCGCTTCAGTCCACCATACCTATGTAGACGAGAGCCGCCGAATTCTAGCCTCGCCGTGTACTGGCCTCAGTACTGACGCTCCTCTTTTTCCTTTGCCCTTTGTCGGCACCCCTTTTGTTTTAGCAGGTTTAAGTTCGACGTCGTTAGCAGGGTTACCATTCCGGCTTGGCCTGGGCAGGGTTATGGACGCCATTGGTTCTTCTTCAGGTCTCTTAGCCCCTTTTGCATCTTGTCCGTACTCGGACGTTGTATCATTTTCAAGGTGATTTGGATCTTTGTATTGTATATCTGTATTCTTGACTCATGGAGTCGTGTTATATATATATATGTTCTATGGGTTCCATCGTGGACTATTGTGTAATGGTATTACTTCGTTTTCCACCCGCACGAAAGTGCCTGGTGGGCGTCCTTGAATCGTTTCTATGTAGGTTTGGCGGGAAGCGCTGAAACTTGCATAGGGCCGATTCGAGGGTTTTACAGATAGTTTAATGACCAACTATATGGCAGGAATAAAAATTCCGCCCGTATAGTTTCGGTCGTATAGATATCGACCCATCTCCAAAAAAAATATTCGGAGTACAAAAGGTTTAACGACCAACTATACGGTGGGAATAAAAACGGTACCTCAAGGCTACCTTCTTAATGAACTCTCTTGTGTGAGGAATTCGGTCAACTCAACCTCGAGCTTGTACCTCAAGGCTACCTTCTTAACATGTTATCTACCCCTCTCTTGGAAGAAAAGGTTCACTCCATTCAACTCGGTGATCCTTACACTAGAATCATCATCTACAAGATTCAGCTTCTAAAGTATGAGACGTTCCACCTTGACGACCAAGGCACTCTATTCTTTAAGCACCGGATGTTTGTGGCAAAGTATCCGTCTTTGAGAGAGAGTTATTAATGAGGCTCATGATTCTAATCTTTCTATCCACCTTGGCAGTACTAAGATGTACATGGACCTGAAAACAAAATATTAGTAGATTGGATTGAAACGGTACTGTGCCAAGTATGTCTTAGAGTGCGATAGTCCGCAAAGTGAAAGCCGTTCATCAAAAACCATCTGGTCTTCTTCAACCTTTGAAGCTTCTAGAATGGAAATGGGAGAAAGTAGAGATGGACTTCATAACTTGCTTTCCAAGGTCTCAAAAAGGCAATAATGAAATCTTTATTGTCATTGATAGGCTCTCAGAAGTGGCTCACTTCTTTCTAGTCAAGGAAACAATTTATGGTAGTCAGCTGGCCGAGCTCTATATCAACAGAATTGTTTCTCTATATGGGGTTTCTCTTGAAATTAGCTTAAGCCATGGGAGTATTTTTACCTCCAAGTACTAGGAGAGTTTCCAACAAGGCTTGGGGACAAAGCTAAACTCCAGCACTTCATACATTCCTCAGTCGCAAGGGAAAGTTGAAAGGCTCAATCTGATTCTCGAAGATATGGGAAGAGTGCCTCCCATATGCTGAATTCTCCTACAACAACAGCTTCAAAAAGAGTCTCAAGATGGTACCCTTTCAAGTCCTCTATGGTCGCAAGTGTCAAACTCCGATTGGTTGGTCAGGGGCAGGTCAAATAAAATTCTTTGGTCCCGACATTGCCACTCAAGCGGAAGAGAAGGTTCTTATGATTATTTAGAACTTGAAAATTTCTCAGTGTCGTTAGAAAAGAAATTATGATAGAAAATACACGGATATGGAGTATGTCCCTGGTGATCTTGTTTACCTTCGTGTCACTCCCATGAGAGGCACTCATCGCTTTTGTATCAAAGGCAAGCTTGCGCCTAGATACATCGGTCCTTTCAAAATCCATGGAAAAAGAGGAGAAGTGGCTTATGCACTCGAGCTTCCTGAAAAACTCAAGGTTCATGATGTCTTTCATATCTCTCAACTCAAGAAGTCCTTCAAGGATCCCAGTAGGACCGTGGATCACGAGCTCATCAATCTTCAGGAAGAACTCTCCTAAAAAGAACACCCCCTCAAAATCCTAGAAGTGTCGGAATGAAAGACTCGCAACAAGTCAATGAAGTTTTGCAAGGTGCAGTGGTCATACCATTCCATTGATGAAGCAACATGGGGGCGCGAGGATGACCTCCATTCTGAGTATCCTATCCTCTTTGAGTCTTCTTCTTCATAGAATCTCGGGGCGAGATTCATGTTTAGTGGGGAGAGTTATAGCACCCAATGTTCTAAACCTTGTAAAGCTACATGGTCTAATAATAAAATGCTACTTCCTACATTTTTATTGCATCATGCTTATGTCACCATGCCACCTTGCATTTGAGCATCATATAAAATCCCTCTATTTGGTTCTTATCCCTTATGCATTATATTTTGTATCACTCTTAGTTGCCTCTTGATATATTGTATTTTCTTCTTGATATATTGCTTCATACCCAAGTTGAGTTGGGGGCATATTTTTCTTGACTCCACCACCTTTCTTGTCACCACCTTATAATTCCACCATCCAAACAATATATGAGCAATTGAATTTCTTTTGGGTACTATGTCTAGATCACATATAATAAGATGGATCCACTTCTAAATCTGCATGCTCCTATATATGACCTCTATTGTTTTCACAATATTAAGTATGTGGAGCCTCATCGCCACCTTTGCATGCCATGTGGGTAGAATTCCCTTTATTTTAGCTTCCATATGGTTTTATCCAATATATGCTCATGTGTGAAACTATAATTGGCTACAAGATGGGCTAGTGGGAAATACACACTATAATGGCTATGTAGCTTCAAAATTGTGTATATGTTATCTAAATTCATATGAATGCAACCTTGTGGGGTTGTGGGGACATACTTCAAATATTTTTGAATGCATGCATGGGTAGATATGACCATGTAGAATCCTAGTGTTTTCACTACTAGTAGTGGAAAGGTTAGACATGCATGGGCCTTGCGACACTTGCTCTTTTCTACTTCCATTTGAATTGTTTGAATTCTTTGGATCCTGGTGAGTGTGCTTGCATGATATAAAATCATGTGAGTTAGTATCCTCCCAAACAAGACCTCCGTGATGACCTTTCTTATCTCCTTCCTTATCTCTTGGTTTATTTGTGTTTGCATTCTTATGAGGCTTATTTAATAATTTGGGTTAAACTAATCAAACAAAAACAAAAGAATTCAAATGATAAAAACCTAACTACACCATCTAACCTAGATCCCTCAACCCTAGTCCCTCCCTCGTTGTCTTGGTTTGGCTAGACCAAACCAAGACCGCTAACACCTCCACCTAATCCCTACACCAACTTGAGCCACCATGTGACCATGGTGTGCACGCCCATTTGCTGTTGGGTCCGCAGCATAGAAAACAAAAAAATTCCTACGATGAGAACTACACGCCAAGATCTATCTACTAGGTATAGAGCAACGGGTGGACATACATCCATCAAGAACTTACCCTCGAAAACAACGAGTTTTGTTAACGAGTAGGAACTCGTGGTTGATGTAGTCGTACACTTGCCGATCTCAAGATCGTGTGGAAGTCCGAGCGCCGCAAATCAGTAGCGCATCCATCCTTGCACACACGTTCAAGCCACCAGACAACCTCCACCTCCTCGCTCTAGTGATCCAGCAGCAACTCCTTCTAGATGAAATGCCATCGAGAACATGTATCTCGCTAATCCGAGAACATGGGGGAATAATTCTAGAGGGGGAGAGAGATCCTTCATGAGGAGGTGTGTGGAAGAAGGAGGAAGAGGGGGGCCTTTTATAGGAGGAGGGGGGTGCCCCTCCCCATGGCCGGCGCATGGGGGGTGACCCCTCGCCTCCCCCATTCATGTGGTGGTAACCCCTCCACATTAAAATGCCTCTTCACATTCCCTTTTAAAGTCCCCACTTTAAATGCATTAAAATTCTCTAAGTTTAATGCTCTCTCATTTAATAAAACTATTTTATTAAATTTATTCAGAATTTTGTTAATTACTTTAATTAACAAACATTCACATATAACCCCTTGCAATATTTCAATATCACATGCAGAACCACTTTTTGCAATTTCACCAGAAACAATTCCGGTTTCTATCGAAACAATTCATGCGCTTTCCAATTCTTTCGTCTGAAACATATGTGCTCCAAAATGGTGTCCGGTAACTCTTAAGTGTGTCACCCTATGGTTCGTGAATAATGCAGACATGATTGAGACTCCTCTCAGATCAATAATCAGAAGCAGGACCTGGAGATCCATACTAACTCCTGCATATTCAATCATGACTTCTGTGATCGTGAGAACCTTTAACGCTTGTGATTTAATCCCTTTGTCTCATGGTATAATACATGTACGAGATTCGATCATTGGTATCCAAATACCTAGTTTGATCTCGTTACCGACATGCACTCTTTTCTCGTTCCCGTGATATAACATTCTAGTGATCACATCACTTGCTAGCAAGCTATCTTAATGTGATATCACCGAGAGGGCCCAGAGTATATCTATCTGTCATTGGGATTGACAAATTCCACTCTTGATCCATGAGCCTCAACATAACACCTTCGTAGTACTGAACCCATCTTTATAGTCACCCTGTTACGGTGTGACGTTTGATGTTATCAAGATACTCTTCCGGTGTTAGCAATTAACATGATCTCATGGTCTAAGGATAAAGATTACTTTGTATGATTTTATAGCAATGTAAACATAATGACTTGATCGTAATGCTATACTTCGGATGAATGTTCATCACATCATTTCACAAATGTTGTGACCTTGTTAGTAACAACATCCAATGTCCATGATCAGGAAACCTTGATCATCTTGTTAATCAACAAGCTAGTCTATACGAGAGGCATAACTAGGAACCCTTTTTGTTTATTAAACACACGTGTATTGATGTTTCTGATCAATACAATTATAGCATGCAAAATAAACATCTATCATATATAAGGAATACATAATAATAACTTTATTATTGCCTCTCAGCGCATATTTCCTTCAGTCTCCCACTTGCACTAGAGACAATAATCTAGTTCACATAGTGATAAATCTAACACCCATGGAGTTCTGGTGTTGATCATGTTTTTCCCTAGGGAGAGATTTAGTCAATGGATCTGCTACAATTAGGTCTGGGTGTACTTTATAAATCTTTATATCTCCATCCTTGACATGTTCGCGAATGGAGTGAAACCGGCGCTTAATATGCTTGGAATTCTTGTGAGACCTCGGTTCTTTGGCGTTGGATATGTCTCCATTGTTGTCACAATAGATCACCATTGGGTCCAATGCACTAGGAACCACACCTAGTTCCGTAATGAACTCTTTCATCTAAACCGCTTCCTGCGCCGCTTCTGAAGCAGCAACATATTCTGCCTCCGTCGTTGATCCAGCCACCACAGGTTGTTTGGAACTCCTCCAACTAACTGCTGCTTCGTTCAAGAGAAATACGTATCGAGATTGAGACTTAGAGTCATCCGGATCGGTGTCAAAGCTAGCATCGACATAACACTTAGCGACTAGCTCTTCTTCACCTCCGTATATAAGAAACACATCCCTAGTTCTTCTCAAGTACTTGAGGATGTTCTTGGCCACTATCCAGTGTTCTGAACCTGGATCGGATTGGTACCTACTAGTCAAACTAATAGCATGTGCCACATCCGGCCTTGTACATAGCATGGCATACATTATAGAGCCTATGGCCGAGGCATAGGGGATCTTATCCATTATCTCTCTTTCTTCTGCCGTAGCCGGACTTTGAGTCTTGCTCAATGTCTTGCCTTGCAACATAGGTAAGAACCCCTTCTTACTTCTGTCCATATTAAACTTCTTTAATATCTTATCAAGGTATGTACTCTGCGATAGCCCAATTAGGTGCCTTGATCTATCTCTATAGATTTTAATGCCTAATATATACGATGCTTCACCAAGGTCTTTCATCGAAAATTTGCTGTTTAGATAACTTTTAACACTGTTTAAAAGATCTATATCATTTCCAATCAATAATATGTCATCCACATATAATATCATAAATTCCACATTGCTCCCACTCACTTTCTTGTAAATACAAGCCTCTCCATAAGTTTGGAAAAATCCAAACTCTTTGATCACCTCATCAAAGTGGAGATTCCAACTTCGGGATGCTTGCTTTAGTCCATAGATGGATCGCTGAAGTTTGCATACCTTATTAGCATCCTTAGGATCGACAAAACCCTTAGGTTGTATCATATACAACTCTTCTTCAATATTACCATTGAGGAACACAGTTTTGACATCCATCTACCATATTTCATAATCGAAATATGCAGCAATTGCTAACATAATCCTAACCGACTTAAGAATCGCTACGAGAGAGAATGTCTCATCATAGTCAACTCCTTGAATTTGTCGAAACCCCTTTGCGACAAGTCAAGCCTTATATATGGTCACATTACCATCAGCATCAGTTTTTCTTTTGAAAATCCATTTATTCTCAACGACATTTCTATCGTGAGGTAAGTCCACCAAGGTCCAAACCTGTTTCTCGTACATGGATTCCATCTCGGATTTCATGGCTTCTAGCCATTTGTTAGAATCTAGGCTCATCATCGCTTCTTCATACGTCGCAGGGTCATCTATTTCATCAACCATGAAATTCACAACAGGATTGCCGTACAGTTCAGGAGCTGCACGTGTCCTACTTGACCTACGAGTTCGGCAGTGTCCTCTTTCGGGGTTTCATGATCAATATCATTAGCTCTCTCTTCATTAGGTGAAGTCAACTCCGAAACAATTTCCGGTGCTGCGCTTCTCGCCATTTCATGAAGAGAAGATTCAATAACCTCTTCGAGTTCTACCTTCTGACTACCCACACCTTTCACGAGAAACTCCTTCTCAAGAAAGGATCCATTCTTGGCAACAAAAACCTTGCCCTCGGATCTATGATAGAAGGTATACCCAGTAGTTTCATTAGGGTATCCTATGAAGACGCATTTTTCCGCTTTGGGTTCGAGTTTATCCGGCTGAAGTTTCTTCACAAAAGCATCCCATCCCCAAACTTTAAGAAATGACAACTTAGGTTTGTTTCCAAACCATAATTCATACGGTGTCGTTTCAACAGATTTAGATGGTGCCCTATTTAAAGTGAATGCAGCTGTTTCTAGTGCATAACCCCAAAATGACAGTGGCAAGTCAGTCAGAGACATCATAGATTGAACTCCAATAAAGTACGATTACGACGTTCCGACACACCATTACGTTGTGGTGTTCCAGCAGGCGTGAGTTGTGAAACTATTCCACACTCTTTCATGTGTGTGCTAAACTCGTAACTTAGATACTCACCTCCACGGTCAGACCGAAGAAATTTGATTTTTTCTGTTACGATGATTTTCCACTTCATTCTGAAATTCTTTGAACTTTTCAAAGGTTTCAGACTTGTGTTTCATCAAATAGATATACCTGTATCTACTTAAATCATCCGTGAAAGTAACAAAATAACGATATCCACCTCACGCCGACACACTCATTGGTCCACACACATCAGCATGTATGATTTCCAATAAATCTGTCGCCCGTTCCATTGAACCGGAAAACGGCGTTCTAGTCATCTTGCCCATAAGGCATGGCTCACATGTATCAAATTATTCAAAATCAAGTGATTCCAAAAGTCCATCAGAATGGAGTTTCTTCATGCGTTTAACGCCAATATGACCTAGACGGCAGTGCCACATATATATGCAGTTATATCATTATCAAGTTTAATCCTTTTAGCATCAACATTATGAATATGCGTAATACTACTATCGAGATCCAATAGAAATAAACCATTCAACACAGGTGCATGACCATAAAAGATATCATTCTTATAAATCGAACAACCATTGTTTTCAGATTTAAAGGAATAACCACTTTGCATCAAACACGATCCGGATACAATGTTCATGCTCAGTGCAGGCACCAAATAATTATTATTTAGGTTTATAACTAATCCCGATGGCATATGGAGAGGTAGCGTCCCGACGGCGATCACATCAACTCTTGATCCATTGCCGACCCACATCCTGACCTCATCCCTTGCTAGTTGTTGCTTGTTCCGCAGCCCCTGAACCGAGTTACATATATTAGCAACCGATCCCGTATCAAATACCTAGGTGCTACTGTGAGTACTAGTCAAGTACACATCAATAACATGTATATCACATATACCTTTGTTTGCCTTGCCGGCCTTCTTGTCCGCCAAATACTTGGGGCAATTGCGTTTCCAATGGCCAGTCCCCTTGCAATAGTAGCACTCGGTATCAGACTTAGAGACAGCTCGGGGTTTCTTTTCAGGTGCAGCAACAGATTTGCCACCCTTCTTTCCCTTGTGCTTGCCTTTCTTGTCCTTCTTGAAATCGGTGGTCTTATTGATCATCAACACCTGATGTTCTTTCCTAATCTCCACTTCTGCAGTCGTAAGCATTGACTGAAGCTCGGGAAGAGACTTCTTCATGCCCTGCATGTTATAGTTCATCATGAAGCTCTTGTAGCTAGGTGGCAGAGATTGGAGAACACGATGTATGCCTAAGTCAATGGGAATCGTTATTCCCAAGGACACAAGCTTATCGGCGTACCCAGACATTTTGAGTACGTGCTCACTAACGGAGCTGTCTTCCTCCATCATGCAGCTAAAGAACTTTTCAGAAGCATTATAACTCTCTACGGAAGCATGGGTATCGAAAATCATTTTCAATTCTCCCATGGTATCAAAGGCATTGCCATTTTCGAAATGCTTTCGAAGTTCTGGATCTAGCCCATACAGTATGCCGCAATGAACTAAGTTGTGGTCCTCCTGACGAGTCATATAGACATTCTTTTCCTCGTCAGGGGCATCAGGAGCTGGTGGGGGCCTAGCGGCGCCTCTAGCACATATTGCTTTTGTGCAGCAGTGAGGAGAATCCTCAAATTCATAGCCCAGTTGGTGAAGTTGCTACCATTCGCAGCAAGTTTCTCTTTCTCCATGAACATTTTGAAATTAAAAGCAGGTGGTGCCATCTACAACAGAATTTGTAAAGTTTATCTAGACTAAGTTTATGATAGAATGAGTTCAACTAATCCAAATTACTAATGAACTCCCACTCAAAAACGACATCCCTCGTGTCCTTTTGGTGATTACATGAACCAAATCCACTACACCAAGTCCGAGCATCACGTGAGTTGATGTAGCTTCAAAGGAGAGCATCTATATGGGCATCATATCAACTATATGACTCATGCTTAACCTTTCAGTCTGTGTTCCGAGGCCATGTCTATACATGCTAGGCTCGCCAAGTAAGAACCTTAGTATTCACGTGTGTAAAACTATCTTACACCTGTTCCAATGAAAGCGTAGATTCGAGTACACCCGACCATCACGTGATGTCTCGAAACACGATCCACAGAACGATGCATACTTAAGGAATAACACATTTTTATCTTGATATCTAAATGGGGGATCATCTTACAATGCTACAAAAAGCGCCAAACTAGTAGTATAAGATGCTAACATCTAATGTGTAAAGTGAGATGATATGGTCCATGCATTTGATCTCTATCATTTGCATCGTGGTATGATCTCTATCATTCCTTTGTGTGTAAGGCCAAGGTGTATGGAACTTACACGTTGAATGTGTTGTAAGAGTATCTATCATACATCTACTTACAACAATACCATATCAAGACACTAGCACAGCAACGATCTAAACTAGACGCCTCTAATTTATCAATTGCAAGTTTTACGTGGCTTAGGGCTTTCAGAGATAGAACCGTTCTTACCTACGAACATGAACCACAACGAGGATAACCAAGTTATTAGCAACTCGTTGTAAATCAGATATTGACTATAGTAGGAGAGACAGACACCCGTCAGCCACTTATGCAAAACAAGTTGCATGTAAGTCGTTGAACCGGTCTCATGTACGATGACATGTAAGGTTGGTCCGGGCCGCTTCATCTTATTATGCCACCAATATCCAAAATACATAGAAGATGCAATAACATGATCATCATCGCCCACATATAAACATATGTGTACTACCCGTGCAAAGCACCTACGCATAGATCAGGCTCTGATACTATTGTTGGGTCCGCGGCATAGAAAACAAAAAAATTCCTACGATGAGAACTACACGCCAAGATCTATCTACTAGGTACAGAGCAACGGGTGGACATATATCCATCGAGAAATTACCCTCGAACACAAAGAGTTTTGTTAACGAGTAGGAACTCGTGGTTGATGTAGTCGTACACTTGCCGATCTCAAGATCGTGTGGAAGTCCGAGCGCCGCAAATCAGCAGCGCATCCGTCCTCGCACACACGTTCAAGCCACCGGACAACCTCCACCTCCTCGCTCCAGAGATCCAGCGGAAGCAGCAACTCCTTCCAGACGAAATGCCACCGGGAACATGTATCTCGCTAATCTGAGACCATGGGGGAATAATTCTAGAGGGGGAGACAGATCCTTCACGAGGAGGTGTGTGGAAGAAGCAGGAAGAGGGGGGCCTTTTATAGGAGGAGGGGGTGCCCCTCCCCATGGCCGGCGCATGGGGGTGACCCCTCACCTCCCCCATTCATGTGGTTGTAACCCCTCTACATTAAAATGCCTCTTCACATTCCCTTTTAAAGTCCCCACTTTAAATGCATTAAAATTCTCTAAGTTTAATGCTCTCTCATTTAATAAAACTCTTTTATTAAATTTATTAAGAATTTTGTTAATTACTTTAATTAACAAACATTCACATATAACCCCTTGCAATATTTCAATATCACATGCAGAACCACTTTCTGCAATTTCACCCGAAACAATTCCGGTTTCTATCAAAACAATTCCCGCGCTTTGCAATTCTTTCGTATGAAACATATGTGCTCCATCCGGTAACTCTTAAGTGTGTCACCCTACGGTTCGCAAATAATGCAGACATGATTGAGACTCCTCTCAGATCAATAATCAGAAGCGGGATCTGGAGATCCATATTGACTCCTCCATATTCAACGATGACTTCTATGGTCGTGAGAACCTTTAACGCTTGTAATTTAATCCCTTTGTCTCATGATATAATACATGTCTGAGATTCAATCATTGGTATCCAAATACCTAGTTTGATCTCGTTACCGACATGCACTCTTTTCTCATTCCCGTGATATAACATTCTAGTGATCACATCACTTGCTTGCAAGCTATCTTAATGTGATATCACCGAGAGGGCCCAGAGTATATTTATCCGTCATCGGGATTGACAAATTCCACTCTTGATCCATGAGCCTCAACATAACACCTTCGTAGTACTTAACCCATCTTTATAGTCACCCTGTTACGGTGTGACGTTTGATGTTATCAAGATACTCTTCCCGTGTTAGAAATTAACATTATCTCATGGTCTAAGGATAAATATTACTTCGTATGATGTTATAGAAATATAAACATAATGAATTGATCGTAACGCTATACTTCGGATGAATGTTCATCACCTCATTTCACAAATGATGTGACCTTGTTATTAACAACATCCAATGGCCATGATCAGGAAACCTGGATCATCTTGTTAATCAACAAGCTAGTCTATAAGAGAGGCATAACTAGGAACCCTTTTTGTTTATTAAACACACATGTATTGATGTTTCCGATCAATACAATTACAGCATGCAAAATAAACATCTATCATATATAAGGAATACAGAATAACAACTTTATTATTGCCTCTCAGAGCATATTTCCTTCATTTGCCACACCCCTCACCCTCCTAGGTGACCCACCTCCCTCCTTATCTTGCTGGGCAAGAAGGTCCCCCAGGTCCTAACTAACCCTGGTCGCCCTACCTAACCGAGAGAGAGAGGAGAGAAGAGAGAAAAGCAACCCGAGTGCTTTTTGTCTAACCTAACCCGTGCTCCTCCTACCTTGATCCCTTGTCCTTATCTACCACCCCTCCCTCTTTGGCTCGCTCAGATCCACTAGGGGCACTACACAGTAACCCTCTGTTCCCCCATCTCTCCCTGCTAGCCACCTACCACCATCCCCATCATCTTCAGCTCTGACTTTGTCATGTGAGGGGAGAAGGAGGAGAGGAGTTTCTGGCATCGAGGAAGACCTGGAGCACCCCCTGTACCTTCTTGAACTCGAAGCCGAGGAAGGAGAAGGACAGAACCAACAAAACCCGACGAGGCCAACCGTGAAACCCTAATTCCATACCGCCAGCATCGCCGCAGATCGCCACTGCCTCGAGCATGTTCGTCTACACCGACACATCTACGGCGAGCACACAAGACCCCTAGACATGCCATCGTGTTCACTTGCTTCCTGGTTCACGAGAACGTTTCGTCGAACACCTCATGTGCGCCGCTGCTCGCTGAAGTTCTGCTTGCGTGCAGCCGCTGCTGGGCATTCCATCGATGCTCTCTAGCGTTGTCGCACCTCGCTTCCCCCACATCGCCTAGCCCAAAGCCCACGTCTTTTTCCCTGTTCGCCGCGCCACCACGAGTTGACCATGTTAGTCACGTTTATGTCGTGTCCGTGGTAGATAAAGGCGAGCCTTTGTAGCTTATCCCTATCCCGCAACCTACCTAACATCAACCCCGCCACCACCGCTGTGGTTCGCACCCGCAGGGCCGAGCCGCGTCGCCACTCCGAATTTGTGTCTGCCCGCGGTGTTTTCGTCAGAGAACCGCGGAGGAAAAGAATAGTAGCTATCACTAGCACCGCGATTTTTTTTACACATACCCCCTTGTACCTTTTTTGCATCTCAACCCGCAGTCCACCGCCTGGCCCCACCTATCAGAGACTCAACCTCACCATCTAGAACATTTTATGAAAATGTTCCTAGGTTTTTCGGTGTTCACAGAAAAGCCCCTCGGCTTTCCCACGTGTCATGTCGTTGTTGGTGTGCGCGTGCGTGGACCTGCTAGAGCGTAGGCCCCGCTTGTCAGCCACTATGGGTAACCACAACCCGCGTGAGAAAATTCCTGCGCAGCATGTTTCGCCAGCATAGCATCGGGTCAGCACCTAGAGCACACGTAAGTTGCAGTGGCTAGCTCTGCCTGAGTATAAAAAGTCTATGTGGTTTTTCTAAAATAAAAATAAAATCCATAAATTGCATGTATCTAAAATAATTCATATATTTTTATATAATTTAAATTTGACAACATTTTCAAAATAAAATATGATTCAAATTTAAATACGAATTCAAAGATATTTTCAAATTTTCCCAGATTTGACTCTGTCTAGTCAAACATTTGACTTTTGACCCTAATTTAATTGTTTTGCATTTAATAATAAATTCAAATAATACATATAGTATATGTTTTCTGATCAGAAAAATGTCAAAAATTCAAATATGCCATCCAAAATAATTTTTGAGAAATTTAAAATTTCAAAATTATTTAAATGTGGTAAGTAATATGTCTAAATTTCTGATCATGCATTCCATAATATGAATTGAAGCATGCATCATATAGATATTAAATATTTAGAACCGTTTATGGCAGCAAAACATGCCTAAATAATTAAATAAAGTGCTTTATTATTGTTTCCACACCTTACCCATGCCATGCTATGTTATACCATGTAATTGTGCATCATTCCATCATGGAATACTTTGTCTTTTTGTTGCACATATTCATACGATTGCGCACTTTATTTTGTATGGCCCTTTGTGTGTTTGGATTTTATTCCGAACAGACACTAAGCAAGAGAATTATCAGGAGAACCAAGAGTACTACCTATATCCAGTTACCATAATGTTGATCTGACAGGCAAGCAATTCCCCATGCTTACATACATATAGCACCTATGCTTCTATATTATTCTTGGAGTCACAATTGCATTAACTTGAATCCCAAGTATTGCATAGTCCTTATATTTAAACCCCAACGAAGCTTGTATCCTCATGAGCCATTACTATAGGAGTTGTTTGAGCCATGTGAGTCATAGAATTGCATGTGTAGGGGTTGTGTGAGTCTATGGATAATGAGGTAACTAAATAATTTAACGTGTGTAGTAATGGGATAACGAAAGAAAGGCGCATCGGTGGGTAATAGCTATTATTTGGTTCTTCTATGCTCACTTGTGTACCGTAGGACCCTGAGTACTTGATTCCTTTTCTTTGACTATTCGCACTATCCAAATGTGGGAGACACTATGGACCCCCCCTTCTCCTGAGCTTGATTCGCACTTTATTTCTTGGGGCCACAAACTAGTTTGGTGTTTTATTACTATTTTGTAGTTATGCCATTTTTACTGCTTTATTTATTATTGCGTGTAGAGCGCCTGTACTATTTAGGACTTGTGACACATTTCCGCGGTATTGACAAGATCGATCACACTTTCGGGTTCCCAGTCATTTACAGCCGTCAACACAAACCCTGGATCAATCTCGGAGCCGACCAACTTCTTTGTGGGTAGCTCTGTGTGGTGGCCCCCTGAAATAATTTTTGAATCCTGTGAATGCATTGTCGTGAGGCCTCGTTGCTTTTTATTTCGTTCTTTCCTAGGTTGATCATGTGTGTGTTGCTATTTGTACATCCCTGCAGGGTAAATCTTTCTAAAAGCCGTGTATGTGGTTATAGACGACTTGGAGCATAGTTTCTCGATCATAGATAAACATAACTAAAGTACCGCCTTTAATTAAACTAAGACATGACTAGTAAATAGTGACACCCTCATGGAATGGTTAACAAAAGTCTCAACGGATGGGATGTTCTTTCGCCTTCTCGTTCGGTAAGCGAGAAGGAGGGCAACTGAATGTTTATTTATGTTACTCATATAACTGTCATTTCTAATTAACGAGCATCCGTCCATCTCTCATTGGGCGGATGTGTAGCATGTCACTATAGAACTGTTTAGCTATTATCTTTTGCTGCAATTGCGTAACCCCTAGGTTACTCCCTTTGGATTCATTAAGACTTGCTAAGTACCCATAGGGTCTCACACGATATATGTTATTGTTCAGATGGACATGTTTACTCATAAGAATGTTACTAGGTCATAGAGACCAATCATGGTGGCGATGACCATCAGGTGTAGAGATTCCGGGACCGAGATCCATGAGATCTGTGGGTGGGATGTGCTTATTTTAGGGGCATCTTATGCCAATTTTCTTCTTGTCCATACTCGGATCTTGTTTTCCGTTTCCGCTTGATACTCTGAGGTGTGATGTGTGAGGATGTATCCTAAGCTATTATCTCTATCTAGGATATTTGGATCTTGCCATATGGCGTTGTATATTTTTTTCTATTGTTTAGATGGTCTGACTATGATGTACTATTGTATGTCGCTGGCATACACACTTTTGTATGTTTTGTTCACATGCCTGTCAACTACGCCACTCGCTCTTGAAACGATGTTCTTGAAAGTGCGTAGGGTAGATGGCCGGTACCATCCCCTGCCCCGCTTCTACGGGTCTACACGTGGGTGGCCTTGGGGCTGCACGGTAGAATCCCTTATCCACTTTTGGGTTCATTCCTAGCTTGTTTCTTAGAGCAAAGGTTCTGTGGTATTACAGGGACCCAGTAGCCTGAAAAATGGCTGATGCATCGAGCAACGGTATCAAGTTTGAAACACGGAGGTGTGACCGAGGGGGCGAAAATTCAATCATACACACGTTTCTGATAATGAGTGGATGACATGTGGGGCCTAGCAACGTGATTAAACGGTAGATGCAGTAAGCAACGCTATCAAGTTCAGAACACGAAGTCACGACCGAGGGAAAAAATATATCATACACACTATTCTTCTAATGAGAGCATGACATGTGGGATCTAGGAGTTTGATTAAACGGTAGATGCATCGAGCACCGCTATGAAGTTCAGAACATGGTAGTGCGGGCGAAGAAAAAAATACCATTATACGCACGATTCTTGTAATGTGATACTGACATGGGGGACCCAACAACGTGACTAAACGACAGATAGATCGAGCAACGTTATTGAGTTCAAATCAGAGAGGTAATAGCCAAGGAAAACATTCCATCATGCACATGTTTCTTCTAATAAGAGGATGACATGTGGGACCCAGCATCCTGATTAAATGGTAGATGCATCGAGCAACGCTATCAATTTCAGAATAGGGTAGCACGAGTGAAGGAAAAAAAATTACATCATACACACGATTCTTCTAATGAGAGGCTAACATGTGGGACCCAACATCCTGACTAAACGGCAAACGCATCGAGCAACATTATTGAGTTCAAATCCGGCAGGCACCACCGAAAAGTATGGTCCGCTAGAGACACTGATGTCCAGGACCCATATGTCTCAAAAGACTTCAGCGAGTCAACATCGCGTGAGGAACCGAAAATCTTGCTTCTGCCACGCGCCAAGTCGAGCTTCCTCCATGTTTTAGTAGTTCTGTCGTAGTAGAGGGCTGCGAAACCGGAAAAAAAGATTTCCATCAGCCACAGTTGAGCCGAGAATTTCGTCACAGAAGACGCGCTGTAACACCCCGTCCACTCCTGGGCCCGGGGGGTGTCACTCCTGCCAGCTTAATAGGATATCTAGACTGGCCCCACAGACCAACACTAGTCTTTTCTGCGCACTTTGTCCTCACTCGTGCGCACCCGGTTACCCACTTCCCGGTCGGTCACCCATCCTAGAATTGTTCTAGGCCAAGCACGCTTAACCTTAGAGTTCTTTTCGAATGAGCTTCCGGAAAAGAAGTTGCAACTTGTTGATATGGGTATCCTATCAATCCTATTAAGCCATGTGCCTAGATCTCACACGCGCCTTCTACGACGACCGTCGGTCCAAGTCGTTGCGGAAGGAAACATTTCTTGTAGTGATATCTCGCATTTGGTTCTGGTTTGTCCTAAGCAATGACATAACTATCCTCTACTATATATAGTTCATTCATGGTTTGCATTCCTGCTCTACAAGGTCTCGTATGATGCGGTTATAATTTCTATCTGGTTCATTCTTAGCTATGACAGTAAGTGCATGCCATTTTGTAGCTCAGCGCAAATTCCGAGTCACCCAACGTCTCTTGTATTTTAGGGTATGCAACTTCTTCCATATATATTTGTTGAAATGACCTGACTAGCTTATATTTGATGAAATTCTAATCCACACACATGCACATTTTTTGATTGCTCGTATCACGGTAGGCACACTTGTTTAATGTGTGCTTACATGTCCTGTTTGTGTGACGTGTTGGTCAATAATTGAACCATTGAACAGTTGTAAACTCCAATTCATAGCTCCTATCATATTAGTCGAATGAGTATTTTGTCTTGTTTGATGTATTAACTTGTTGTTACTTAGTTTCAGATTACAATTATTGCTATTGCTACCAAAGAGGGGGCTGCAAGATCATGTCTCCTCCAATGTAGCTGTCACACTCAAAGAAGATGTAGGTAATAGATTGAGAAAGCAAATTACAAACTCTTTTATCAACTAAAATAGCGAATTTTCTTTTCCTTGAGTTGATAATATGTAATAATTTTATGAAATTTGCAACTGATGTAATATATAGATAACTCGCATAGGCTATGTAGGCATTTATTTGACACCGTCCAGACATGGCGGTACGCGGTACCATAACTACGCCAACTAGGTCGATTATGGAACACTGTCGGGCTTTGTTATTGACTCATCTTGTATTCAACCGACGATGAATACTACACGATGCTCGCTAATTATACACCTTTTATGATATTGGCATGGGCACCAGAAATGTCAAAACTGTAAAATACCATAAATGTAATGGGCCGTCACACATGTGGGAACTAGTAATAGTAACATGCCGTAACAGTAACATGCCAGAACAACAGCAGCCAAGACAATAGCATGCCATAATAGAAACATGCCAGAATAGTAACATACCACAACGGTAAAAGGCAAGGAACTATAAAAGGGCATAACAGTAATAGGCTAGAGGATTAACGGGCCAGAATAGTAGCAGACCACAATAGTAAAGGGCCACAATAGTAAAGGGCCACAATAGTAAAGGGCCACAATAGTTAAAGGCCAGAATAGTAACGAGCTAGAATAATAATAGACCGAGAAATTTTCAAACAAGAGTAGTAATAGGCCAACAAAATTACCAGGACAAAACAGTAAAGGCCGCATGTGGGCCTGAACAGTTGATGGACAAAACAGTATGTAACACCCACGAATGGATCCTATGCAAGTTTCAGCGATTCCCGCCAAACCCGCATAGAAATGATTCAAAGATGCCCCCCAGGCACTTGCGTGCGGGCGAAAAACAAAGTAATATCATTACACAATAGTCCACGATGGAACCCGCAGAGAATATATATACAACAACAACTAAACAAGTCAAGAATATAGATATATAGTAGAAAGATCCAAAACACCTTCAAAGAGATACAACATCCGAGTAGGAATAAGAAGAAAATTGAGCTAAGAGCCCTGAACAATAACCAATGGCGTCCATAATCCTACTCAGGCCAAACCGGAAGGGAAATCCTGCTAACGACGTCAAACTGATACCTGTTAAACAAAAACGGGTGTCGACAAAGGGAAAAGGAATAATGGAGCAATTAGTACTAAGGTCATTCCATGACGAGTCTAGAATTCGGTGGCTCTCGCCTACATAGGTATGGTGGACTGAAGTGGCAGCGAAGTATGCACTTAAAAACCTATAGAGACTCGATACATCTATCGGCTATCAGAGAGAGGTAAGAAAGACCTATGCGGGACCAACCTGATACTAACCCCAATCATACCCATCCTGGTATTTCCCCCTCGAGACCAAACGAGGAAGTCAAACCGAGGAACTCACACAGTTGGTAGTTTTATTCATTCCATTATGGTTGTAGCACTTACTAGTCAGATATAGATATCATGAGTCATCCTAATATCATAAGAAGTGGGAAGTTTTAGTTAACCATTCTGTTGTAGTTGCAATACTTACTAGTCAGATACAATTAGCATGAGATATCCCAAATCCAGCTATTGTTGGCACTTTTATTTACTCATTCGATTTGTAGTGAAACTGATTACTAGACATGCAGAAGTCAAATTTATAGAACTACTTTAGTTATGGTTGTCTATGATCGAGATACTGTGCTCCAAGTCATCCATAATCACGGACACAGCTTTTAGAAAGATTTACCCTATAGGGGTGCACAAATAGCAACACACGCACGATCAACCTCGGAAAAACCAAATGAAAACCCAACAAGGCATCGCCACAAAGAAATCACAAGATTCATAAAATATTTCAAGGGTCCACCCCTATAAGCTATCCGCAACAAAGTTGGTCAGCTCCGAGACGAACCCAGGGTTTGTGACGATGGTGGTAAACGACTGGGAACTCGAAAGTGTAACTGTGCTTGTCGATACAACATAAACATGGTACCGAGTTCTAAAACAGTACAGGCGGGTCATGCACAATCGTAAATAAAGCAGTAAAGAATGGCATAAGTACATAATAGTAATAAAATCTCAAACTAGTTTGTGGCCCCAAGAAATAAGAAATGAATCAAGCAATAGCCAAGGGGATTCATGGTTCCACATGCAGATAGTGTGATAGTCAAGGAACATGTATCAAGCACTCGGGGCCTACGGGACACAAGTGAGCGATTAAAAAAAAAATTATCTATTGCCCACCGGTGCCTCTGCATTAGTTATATATATTCCCAGCATTTTGATTGACAAGTTATATTGAAAGCCATGATCATCTCCACCATTAAGCATGTGCCAGCCCCCAACAACGGTGGAACATCGATGACACGAAGCAGTACCTAAACAAGCAACTACGACTCACAAGGCTGACTGTCTATCAAACAACATGCAATATGATGTGTCTAAGGCAATAGAGGTTGTAAGGGATATAAATAGTGTACAGAAACTAATGCATCGCAACAGGTATAGCAATAGATCAACAAGAGGAAGTAAAGACTATAAACAGAAAATAGGTAGAAAGAGGGAGAATGCGCGCCTAGGAAACACTGTAGAAGATACATTATCCAAAGAACTTGTCGATACTCGCATCAACTCAATGGCCTAATCCACGAAGAACCAAAGCAGTAAAAGAAACACCAAATGCACTATTTAATACTACGGGAGAAGATAGGGCATGATGCATGTATGATGTATGACATGGCAGAGATGCGATGCAATTAGGCAATATTAAGCGGAACGAGGGTCCCGACAATTAATTAGAAGATTTAAGTTATTTAGGTACTCCGCAATTTAAATATTGTCTTAACAAGGCAAAAAATGGCATCGGTTTGCTACACAATTTTAAATATAATCAATATACGACTAGAATAGTCCGCGTATAGCCTACATATTTAATTATTAGGTAAATCAATAAAATACCCCCAACAAATAAACGTGTATGCGAGTATGAAAATTTTATATGAACAAGATATATATAGCATTTACAAAAATAGGGGATCGGAAAAGGGTCACACATTAGGGTTCAGTGATCTTGGGTACAATGGTTCTTCGAACTCCTGAAACAGGGCTTCGGATGCAGGTTCTGTGAAGGAAGTCATGGTGTTCAAGGAAGGAGATCTTGGTGTTCCGTGTCAAAGGCCTTGGGTTTTTCTGTGAAGCAGATCTTGGACATTGACACCATTGTCGGGTAGAATTTGGCAAGGTCTTCGGTCGGGGCAGCACATGTGGTCCTTTGGTGTGTAACTTGAAACGGAGGAGATCAAAGTGTAGACGCACGGGCACAAAGCAACTAGCCTGACGCTGTGCTGAGAGGCAGGAACTATAGGGTGTCGGGGAGCATCAACCACACCATGGCAGCTTCACGAGTACCACTCCCCATCAACACAACATAGGAGATGGGACAAACAAGCAGCAAGGTAACTCAGATATTTTCTTCTCCAGCTGAACACCGGCACGTGCGACGGGCAACGACAAGGTACTGCAGGGAGAATAGAGGTCAACACGCCACTAGGACACGGGTCACAGATGGTGAACTCGAGCTGGGCCATGCGACGCGATACAGAGGAGGCCGACACGGGGATTGTAGCCCAGGTGATGGTCGTTGCAGCGACGTGCGGGCTCGCGCGCGGAAGGCATCACGGCGGCCGAGACGAAAGGATGAGGGGCTGCACCAATCGGGAGGTCGATTATGCTGTAGGTGGAGTCGAGGGCGTCCTTGCCCTGGCGCCGCACGACCATTTGACATCCGGACAAGGAGGGGGCCGACACAGTGGTCCCGCGTCTGGGAGTAGCAGCGGGTCTGGCAGAAGAGGAGGGCTGCTCGGCGAGGCCGTGGCTCGGCTAGGCGGCGTCGACACGGCCAGACGCAGAGGGGGAGAGGGGCCACGGCCATGGCCTGCGCTAGAGGAGGAGGCGATCCAGAAGCGGCGGCGCCACGAGGATGGAAGCGAGCGTTGAGCTCGAGGGTTGGTGGATAAGGGATGCGGGACGAGGTCGTTAGCGGGAGGTGGGGCCGGGCTGCAGAGCGGAGTGGGCGGTGCTGCGTCGAACGGGTCAAAGCGGGGTGGGCAGGTGGAGCGCTAGAGGGTGCTGCTATGTGCTAGGGTTGGAGTTAGGTGCGACGCGCGCGCGTAGTGCGGAGGGTTGGGTTGGTTGTATTGTGTGTATGTGTATGTGTGGCAGGTGTGTACACCAGGGAGGGTGGCGGCGGTTGTGGGGAGTAGGTAAGGTGGGGTTTGGGGTAGGTCTAGGGTTTACACATGGGGTGGTAGGTGACCTGCTGGCTGGGCTGCCTCCCCGGTTTTAGAAAAGGTTTTGTTTTAATTATTTATTTTATTTCAAAATAAAACATTTACAAATAGGTTTTTAGACAAAGAACATATTCCGAACAAGCCTGGGTTTCGATTTGAAACAAAAGACGGGGATATCTAGAAAACAAAAATGGCTTTTGTGAAATAGTTTTACACAAACATATGCATGATGACATGACGATGCTCAAATGCAATGTGACATGATGACATGAGCATGCGATCATGATGATGCACAAAACAAAAACAACACGTGATTTTTTAGTAGTGCTTTTCCCGGGATGCTACACAGTAAAAGGCTAGAACAGTAATGGACCTTCTCAAAGAAGGGTCCGTAGTAGGCGGCCCACGACGGGCTATGAGAACAGTGATGGGATGACCGCTAGCCTTAACAGTATAGGACCGACTTGGTGCAGGCTGCTAATGGGATGCACAGTGTTGGACCAAGGTGGGCCTTCTGTAGGCTGAAACAGTATTGGGCCTAAAAGTCCCCGGGCCGCAGCTGGCTGCATTAATGGGCCCACTCAAGCAGTGCATGACGAAACAGTAACGGGCCATCTTCTTATTGGGATCTCCTCATGGGCCAGCTCACTTAATTATTAACAGACCTTGGCTAGGTCAGGCCTCTACAATGGTTTTTGTGACCGTTAACGACGGTAACCGCCCGTTAACAGCGGCTACCATGTGGAAGTTTGCATGACGTCAGCTGAGATGGGTATGATTACTCGGGTGCTTATGTTTTGCTACCCTAACTGTATAAAGGCTCACAACCCATGAAGAGTCAATATGAAGGACCAAGAAGCATCCGATGGAAGCCTTAGTTGTATTAGATAAGCAAATAAGAACTGACATTTTGTTGGTATTGTAACTGTAAATATATAACCTATTTGTATATGGCTTTGGGACCTGGCCTATTATATATAGGCTGGGAAAGGCCAATAGGGAGGGACAGAAAAACTCCCAAGCAATCTATAATAGCTTTATCCATCAATAATTAGGCGAATTCGACTCCCTTGTTTGCCTGATATCCGACGAAATCCCCAACGTTCTCTTTTCCGCAAACCCTAAGTCCATAACCATGGGCATTGCGGAGGTTATCCCTCGTCAATTGGCACTGTCTGTGGGAAATATGAACGCTAGAGTTATGGATTCGGCGGATTCCTTTTCATCAAACAGTAATCCGACAAAAGCGACTCCACGCCCGCCCACCCCTTTTTGGTACCTATCGATTTCAACGGCGGATCCGATCTCATCATCGGAAGTTTCCACTTTCAAGTGGAGGATCCTGTTGTGGGAATGACCATGGCAGTCGCTACCAGGGGTAGCGATTCATAAGATTGGGGGCGAGAGCTGGCGGCCATCTGATGTGCGAGATGAGGGAGGATGCACATGAGTTTACCCAGGTTCGCCCCTCGGAGGCTAAAGACCTACTCTTGCTAGATTATATTGGCAGGGAGCGAATTACAGGGGTGGCGAGCTCGGCGTCTAAGCAGCGAGTCGTTTGAAGGGGTGTATGATGGAACGTGAGTACAAAGGAAACCCTAGAGAGCTTTATATAGGGTGTACCTCGCTAGGGTTTACAGTATTTACAGCTGAACTAGTCAAGGATTCAGAGGATTTGACCTAATCCGACTAGGCTTCAGCTAAGCTTCTGGGCCTCCAGCTTCCAGTCGCTAGGCTTGCTCCTTAGTCGCATTCCAGTCGTTGTCCTGCAGGCCCACTTGCAAGTCATTTGACCCAATCGGAACGTCCTGCTAGGCATACCCGATTTGGCATATCCCTATCAGTAGTTCCCGAGGCCAAAGTCGATTCAGCGCAGGTGTTCATTTAGCAGTCGGAGTAGGCCGGTCCAATTTGGACGCCCAGTCGAATCAGCGATGAACTCCCTCAATGAAGGAGGAAATTTCCCCACCAAGTCTCCAGTCATAGCTTTGGTGAGTGGGTTTGTGCTCGAATCGCTGCCCTTGCCGAATGATCTAGGCATACCTACAAGCGAGTCTAGTGGAAGAAGTTGGACTGCCAACTTCGTCAAACTAGCCGTTGGGTAATCCAACGGTAACTTCGGCGTAATTACCACGGGTAACGGCTATCCCGAGATTGGCGGGTAGCGTTATCCTTATAAGGAGAATGACAAGGAGACTCACGGATCTTCTTCTGCATTCCTAACTCCCATGCACCCCCAGTCTCTTTGTCTCACTACGATCTAGAATTTCCAGACCGAGCGACCTCATCTTCTCCTCAATGACACCTCTAAAGGACCTGTGGGGGAAATCCAAGTGTACCTCCACACAACTCATGTCGTTCGAGGACGCGGGGGTTCTCTGCAAGGGGAATTGGCAAATTCCCGCACCCTCCGATACTGATCCGAAGCCCCACACCGGCGAATTCATATGTTTCCCGAGACACCTAGAGAGGGCTTTGGATTCCCCACCTCCATCTTATTTCGGCGGTTCTACATGTATTACACGATCAAGCCGTCAGACCTTGGCCCGCATAGCATCGAGCAGTTGGCGATCTTTGTCGCCTTCTGCGAATGTTTTCTTGGATGCTGAACCTATTTCCCATTGTGGTTGGAGCTGTTCTACGGCTGCATCGGACGCGACAGATCTGGCGGTCCTATCCTGGCAGCAGGCGGTGTCACCTTTCAATTGAAGCCGAAGTCCAATTTCTTCAAGCTCCTGTTGTCGAAGAAGGCCGCGAGCGAGTGGAAGAAGAGTTGGTTCTACGTGAAGGAATCCACTCCCTCCGGCGAAGTGGTGCTTCCTACGTATGTTGCGGAGAGGAGCGAACCCTGCCGGCTGATAGCAGCCAGGCTCCCCGATGATCAGAGGATGGCCATCACGAAAATGATGGATCAAATCTAGGCGCTGAAGGACAAGGGGTTGGGGAAGATCAATCTTTACAACTACTAGCTCGAGCGACACCTGGTCCCATTGGCGACCCGGCCCCACTGGATGTATGAATATACCAGGAAGAATGATCCTTCCTGGACTAGCAAAGAGTCGTGGGATGCCGCGGACTACAAGGCCGCCTTGAAGAAGATCACCGACGTGGAATTTACCACCACGCCGGTCGGGCTTGCCCCGTATGTGCCCGACAAGAACGAGGCTCCTATGGTAAGCCCTTCTTGTTACTTTTGTCTTCAGTCATGACTCACGCGGGAGCAATTTTCACCCGCAGCTCGTAATGTTCAGCCGTGGCTCCTAACCGAACCATTCTTCCTTGTTCATTCTCAGTTATCTCAGGTCCTCGAAGGCTGGCTTCCGCCACTCGACGAGGAGATTCCCAAAGAACTTGAAGAGGGGACCAAAGAGGAGTCCTCCGAGAGTGAAGAATAAGAGAGGGAGGTCCCCCAACCAGTGCCTATGGCCTACAAAACTTGCATGCAGAAACAACACGAGATCGATGCGAGTTGCAGCCTTGAAGAGCGCGACGATGATGATGAGATCTTGCAGGAATGGAGCTCAAGGCGAGTGGCCACGCCGATGAAGCCCACACGGAAACCAAAGTCGCCTGCAAAGAAGCCGGCTCCGAAGCCGGTGTCACCACCCAGATCTGTGGTGGCGTTTGAGTCGGACGAAGAATCCGATGATGAGGCGGCCAAAGCCTCATCCGAGATCCCTGAGGGCACAACTCCAATGACAGGATCGGGAGCTGCAGATGTGGCGGTGGAGACGGAGGTTCCGCTCGCCGCGATTGCGCCAATAGTCCCGGCTACCGTGGAACCAGGGGCTGCTGAAACCATCGGGTCGAGGTCACCGCCACCGTCGGGAATGGCTGTGTTGCCCGGGCCAGAGGTCCCTGCAACCGTGACCTCGATGTCGAAGAAGCCCGCGGTGTCATGGGCCACGAGTGTCTTTGAGAAGGGGCTCTTGCGCAAGCTGGGCCCAGAGCTAGATAAGCCTGCCTATATTAGCACGGGGCTACATTTTGTTCCGATAGCCAAGTAAGTCTAACATTCTCTTTTTCGTGCTTTGATGTTTTCTTGTGTAATTTCCTCGCTGACCGTGGCGATTTCGTAGGTCTGGCGCCAAGAAGATAGGTCACCCTATGGTGGCCAAGATTCCGCTAGTCGACACTAGAGGGGATGCCGACCCCTCCAAGAAGAGGAAACCCGTTGCGGAAGACACGCCGGCTGAAGGCACAAAGAAGAAGAAGAAAGGGGACGTTATTAACGTTGCAACAGGGGACAACATGGAGGAGGGTGAGTCCGCTACCCATGCCGAAGAAGTGACGGCCTCCCAATCGGAACCAGCCAAGGGGGCTCCGCCATCAGAACCACTGGCTCTGACGACTAGCACCCCGACGAGGACGACCGCATCATTTGCGCGCTTTATGGCCAAGGCGTTCCCGTCTACGGCGGAGAACCAGTCTCCGCAAATTCTAGAGATTGTTGATGAAGACGTTGGGCCATGCCACGGGCGCACATATTTTGTGGTTCCTTCGATGGACACCAGTGAACCTCATAGCATGCTTGGTGCTGCCATTCAGGTATGTCCAGTCCCTGAGTGCCTGATCACTGAATTTCAAGGGTCGTGCACTTAAAGCTTCTAGTCGCCCAGTCCCCGAGTGTCTAGCCGCTGAATTTCGGTGGCTAGGCACTTAGGATTTTAGTCGTCCAGTACCCGAGTGTCTAGTCTCTGAATGTCAGCGGCTGGGCACTTAGGATTTTAGTTGTCCAGTCACTTAATGTTGTTCTGTTGGTAGGGTCTACAAAGGGAATCATCTGATCGGCAAGCCGTGAAGGAACACCTGAAGCGTGACCTGCGAGTGGCCCAGGAGGCCAACCGATGACTCCAAGAAACTGCTGGTGAGTTGTTGCTTCCTTTGGTGAGCTCAAACCATTGCTGCATATGCGAGACTGACTTGTGTTGCCTTTGCTTCATAGATGGACTTCCGGCTGCGATTTCCAAGGCTCACGAGGGGTATGTTCCAGCTTCTGAACTAGATACAACGAAGGAGCGGATCGACTCGCTGGTGAAGGAGCTGGTGGAGCCGATCTCTTCTGAAGAGAGGGCCAAGGCCGCAGTCGCCGCTGTAGAGGAGGAACGGAAGGCCGCAGATTCAGTCATCCTTGGATTGCAGGGTGACATGGGTGCCCTTGAGAGACACGTGACGTAGAGCTGCCGCAAGCTTCTTGGTGAGTGTATTCTCTCTTTCCTTTTCAGTATTCAACGAGTCCCCGAGTGTTTGGATCCTTAGTGATGTTGGGTTTCTGACATTGCAGCCTTGATAGGTCAAAACAACCCAGTGGTGCAGACCTTCAACGCCTCGCAATGCGTGACTGCAGTGGTGAACGCCGTCACCACCTCGGCGCTGTGTGTCCAAGCCATGCTCCAGGGGTTGTCCCCCACCGAGGTTATTCTTGGGGGGTTGACTGGCGCTATCTGGAGGAGACGCCCGTCGTCATCGAGTGGATGGCGCGGATGGCCTTCAAGCGTGGGGCCACCACGGTGTTGAGCCTTGGGCTTGCTCATTTCCCCGACGACTTCGACCTTGACGACGTCACTAGCGGCTACCCGTGGGCGACTGGCTCGGTGTAGATCTCGGAGGTTCTGAGGTTGACCGCCAAGGCTGCTCCGCTTGCGGAGCGAGTGTTGGAGATGGGAGATTTGTTGCCGTACCAGGAGACGGTGGTGGCACCGGGCGATCTCAAGCCGGAGCACCGTGATCTAAACTCGGAGCAGCCCTTCCGGTCGGCGTTCTCGAAGTCGCTGACGACGTACCCAACGAACCCGTGGGAGCTGTTCACCTGGGTCAAGGGTGATGGTGGCGCTTCTTCGTTAGAGCCTACAAAATGAGTCGCTACCCTAAGGGGCTTTTGTAAGCTATGGCAGGTGGCCACTTTTGTAATGTGAACAATACATATGTATGGAAGTAGGAGGAGTTAATCGACTTGCAATGCATGGTTAAGTATGTTCTATGTTGATTTTTATGTGAGCATGTCCTCGAGCGCGTCTGCCCTTTATTGGGGTTTACCTCGTTTATATGCATGTGTGTTTACTTTGAGTTTTTATTTTGGTTTGGACTAATTTGTCATGGCGTGTGGGGCCAGTCGCCTTGCAACTCCAAGGAGGCTCTGTACTTAGTTGTTTTCCCGGGCGCCAGCAGGGTCGGTTTAGGCGAGTCCCCAAGCGTGGTACTTAGCCGTTCTAGGCGCACGCCCATCGTAGATGAGGATATAATGCGTTGTTTGTAATGCGTCTCTCCCCCTGGCTCAGAAAGTCAATTGCATGGCGAGTCCAAGGAAGCTCTCTTACTTGGTGTGTTCTCGAGCCACGTGGGGAGTTTTTGGTGCGAAGTCCCCGTGCGTGGTACTTAACCGTTCGAGTCGCTTTGCACGAGGATGGGGGGGACGGATCGCTGTGAGAAGCGTTGATCCGTTGTCTTGGCCTGGTGTGCCAGTCGAGCGGGGTGACTCCGATGGTGGCTCCGGGGTGGCGTGTTCATGGACAAAGCAAGGCCCAAATATCTTCGGTGCCCTTGAGTCGCACTACTTAGCCGTGACGGTCGTGCGAACAAGTGTTGACTTCCGTAGGTAGCGTATTGCTGAACGTACGAGTGTGATTGGCACAAGGAGATGGTGAGTAGACACAATTTGTGTGATCCGAAATGATTTCATTATATAGCGACTGAGTACAAGTTTTAGTTCTATGTATAGAACTTTCGGAGGAGGTTTACATTCGATGACCTCCCAACTTCGAGCTGGCCATTGCCTCGTATATCGATGAGTTAGTAGGCATCGTTGTCGAGGACTCGCCCTATGGCGAATGGCCCCTCCCATGGGGGAGAAAGCTTGTGCATGCCCTTCTTCTCCTGGACCAGTCGTAGGACCAGGTCGCCTTCCTAGAAGGTGTGGGTCTGGACTCGGCGGCTGTGGTAGTGGCGGAGTCCCTGCTGGTAGATGGCGGTGCGGGAGCGAGCTAGGTCATGTGCTTCGTCGATCTCATCGACCCCGTCTTGGCGGGGAATCTCGTTTGCTGCCTCCACATAGTTTGCGACCTGAGGCGAGTCGTGTTCCAGGTCGGTTGGCATTACGGGCTCAGCGTCGTACACCATGAAGAAGGGTGTGAACCCCGTCGTTCTTTTGAAGGAGGTGCGGATGCCCCATATCACGGAGGGGAGGTCTTTGACCCAGCATCCGGGTGTTCGCTCGAGGGGCACTTGAAGTCGCGGTTTGAGCCCGTAGAGCACTCTTTGATTGGCAAGCTCTGCTTGGCCGTTTGACTCCGGGTGGGCGACTGAGGTAAGGTCGACTCGTATGCCGTGCTCCTCACAGAATTCCGCCATGGCGCCTTTGGCGAAGTTGGTGCCGTTTCCAGTTATGATGTTGTGCGGGTAGCCATACCGGTAGATGAGCTCACGCAGGAACTTGGTGGCGGTCATGCCGTAGGACTTCTTGATTGGTTTGGCTTCAAACCACTTGGTGAACTTGTCGACCATGACCAGGAGGTGGGTGAAGCCGGATGGGGCCTTCTTGAATGGGCCGACCATGTCCATGCCCCATACGGTGAATGGCTAGGTAATGGGGATGGTCTTGAGTGCCCAGTCAGGGATATGTGTCTGGTTGGCGTACTTCTGGCACCTGACACACCGTTGGACGATGTCGATGGCGTCGGCGTGCGCGGTGAGCCAGTAGAAGCCGTGTCGCATGGCTTTGGTGACTAGCAACCTAGCCCCGGCGTGATGGCCACAGTCCCCGGCGTGGATGTCTTGGAGGATCTTGCGTCCTTCTTCTGGCTGTATGCAGTGCTAGAACACGCCAGTCATGCTACATTTGGGGAGCTCGCCGTTGATGATGACGAAGGATTTGAAGTGGCGCATGATCATTTGCGCTTCCGTCTCATCGCTTGGAAGGACCTTGTGCTCGAGGAAGGCAACATATGGTGCCGTCCAGTCGCTGGGCTCGATGACCATGGCAACTAGGGAGGGCTTGGGCTACAGGGGTATCCCGATGTCGATCTCCTTGGGCTGGGAGACCGAGGACTTGTGGATGATATCGTGGAAAACACCCGTGGGTGGCATTTTCCAGGCCGATCCGATGCGGGAGAGGGCGTCAGCCTCCTCCTTTTTGTGCCTGTCGATCCACTCGACTGATTAGCCGGTGAAGTGTCCTCCCAGCTGGTCCACCGCTTGGCGGTATGCTATCATGGTTGGGGAGATGGTGTTACAGGTCCCTGCGACTTGGCCGGCGACTAGGTCCTAGTCGCCGTAGCACCATAGGTGGTTCACGTTCATCTCCTTGGCATCCCTCATGCCGTGGAGGAGGGCCTCGTACTCGGCCATGTTGTTGGTGCAGGGCTTGAAGTCAAGGTGGAGCACGTAGCGTAGCTTGTCGCCTTTAGGTGAGGTCAGTATGACCCCAGCCCCCACGCCATCGGCGTTCTTGGAACCGTCGAAGTGGTGCAACCATTAATGCAGGTAGGGCCTGCGATTTGACCGCTCTGCATGGCTCATAATTGATGTTGTGGATGCCTATTTTGACGGCCCACTTGGCGACTAGCCTAGTGGCCCCGCGATTGCGGATGATGTCCTGCAGCGACACGGAGGAGATGACTGTGATTGGTTTCTCCTGGAAATAGTGGGGGAGTCACCACTGAACTCGGAACACCGTGTACACCAGTTTCTGGTACCGCGGGTAGTGCTGCCTTGAGTCCGTCAGGACCTCGCTGATGTAGTAAACGGGGTGCTGTATGGGGCGCTCCTTGCCCTCTTCTGCCTGTTCGACGACCATCACGGTGTTGATGACTCGTGTGGAGGCCACGATGTATACGAGCATCGGCTCTTTGTCAATTGGGGCGGCGAGTGATGGCGCCGCAATTAGCACTTCTTTGAGTGCCTTGAGCGCATTGTCTGCTTCTACGTCCCATTGGAACATGGGGATCTTACGCAGCAGGCGGTAGAGAGGCATTGCCTTCTCGCTAAGCCGGGGGATGAAGCGACTGAGAGCCGCGACTCACCCGGCCAACTTCTTGATGTCGCGTAGGCACTCGGGTTTCCCGAGCCACGCGATGGTGTCGATCTTGATGTGGTTTGCCTCGATGCCTTGCTTGGAGACCACGTACCCTAGGAGCTATCCGATGGGGATACTAAAGGTGCACTTCCCTGGATTGAGCTCGATGTTGTACCTCCGTAGATTTGCAAAGGCCTCGGCCAGGTCGGCGATCAGGTCGTCCTGGTGGGTGAATTTTACCACCACATCATCGATGTAGACGTGGATGTTGTGGCCAATTTAGCTCGTGAGGCACTCCTGCATGCACCTTTGGTAGGTGGCGCTGACGTTCTTGAGGCGAACGTCATGGCTTTATCTTAAATCTTCAAGAGAGAAGGCAATCAGCAATGATTAAAGGGATAACCAGCCCCAAATAATGAACAAATATGGTAAACTCATCCTCTAGACACCTTCATGCCTCAAAAGGGGAGGGGCGTAAATATGGGAGCCTCTCTCAAAACTTTAAACAAAGTTAGTAATGGAAGATCATGGTGTTGTTGGCTATTAGACAATGTTTAATATAAATGCCCTTATGTGTTGAGCTATGGAATATAAATAAGTAAATGTTTAATCCCTTCTTAATTTCTATTACTCAAGTATCTAGGAGAAAAGAAAGAAAAATAATGAAAGAAAATGAGCCTAAAAGACCAAACATAGGATTTGCTCTTTATATGCTAAATGGTCCATAGTACTTTCATTTTCTATTTTATAAGTACATAAGAATATCACTTTATAGTGCATTTGCTTGTTTCTATTATTAAAGAATGGATCATTTAACATTGTGTAGCAATGATCATGACTTAACTTTCCAACATTGCAACAAACTCCAACGTCCATATTTAGTTTTATCACCTTTATGCTCGAGGATGAGCATAGGTTAAGCTTGGGGATGCTTGATGCATGTGAAATGCATACATGAAATTTGTAGTTGATTATGTTAAAATCCATATTATTTTACAACTTTATTATATTTATTGGGGATAACCTACTAATATTCACACAAGTGCACAGTTTCTTGGTTTACACTTTGTTATGTAGGAATTACACAAACTTGACTTCTCTTTGCGCCACCCAGGGCATGGCTGGTGTCAGCCGTCTATTTCTGGCTACCTCTGCGGTGTCGAGAAGGACTCGTGAGGGAGGTTTTCCCCTCTCATGAGGTACGTCAGGGCCCATCCTCTGGAGGCCTCTAGAGGGGGAAGTCGCGAGGTCAACGTGACTCCCTCCAGAGGAAAACAACAAGAATGATCGATGTATCGAATGCTCCGGTTCCAGCGGCCCCTAGGGCCGGGACTCAGTCAAAGGTAGAGCCAACAAGGCCCTTACCGGCTGACAGATGGCTTCAGCACGGGCAATACTGCCTTTAGCTACTTTGGTGTAAGGAAGGGAGAACGCAACACTAGATGAAGACAAGGATCGTCGGAAGGGGAGCGCTTTACTGACGGGTGGAGGAGCGCCTATCATCCAAGACCCGGTACACCAAAAAGTAGTCTACTAGACCAGAATCACAAGGGACAGTACTATGGATACCCTACCCGTCTATGGACCCGGGGAGAGGCCCCACACTGTCCTATATAATGAGCCCTTCTGCTACCTTGTAAGGGGATGGATCCTAGAGATCTAAAACCCTAGACTTTCATCTGCAATTGCATTCTCCTGACGCAAGTGAGCAATACAAACAAGCAGGAGTAGGGGCTTTACCTCTTCACGAGGGTCCCGAACCTGGGTAAAAAACCCCGGTGTCAACTTTCTGTCGTGCATCAACTTTGCCGCCATAGCCATCGCCGAACTCCCTCAGAATCACGCGTTCAGCCCCCACACGAACCAAGGGATCGTTGGACCCTAGTTTCTTTGCATGACAAATCTCCGAGATTTGGTGCGCTAGGTAGGGGGCTAAGGCGTGTTCCCACGACCTTCGGGCGAGCGGCTCTATGGCAAGGGGCTCTGGCGCGGAGGCCACCCCGAGAGGTTCCTCTCCTAGAGGGCCAACTTGAATGGTAGCCTGCATCCTAGGCGGCCTACATGCCTCTGCCCATGGTTCACACCACGGGTAGTTCACTCGGGGCTGGAGGCGGCAAGGCCTAGCGCTACCGTCACCCCTCTCTGGTGGTCGGGGTAGCCGGTCTCCTTCAGTGCCTCAGACAACCCTAGCTCTACTCGCCTGGTGGGTGTCGTGCCCATGGTCTGTACCCCCACCATCACTGCGGTCGTAGTCTCCAAGACCCTCATCAATGGTGGGGCGAGCCTGAACGTGCTCTCCGAAGAAGCGTACGGGAAGCTACGGGTACCTAGCGCACACCTTCTCCGTTCCCCGCCGTTTGTAGGGGTCACGGCTGGCACCACCGTGCCCCACGGCCGGGTCTAGCTTCCCTTTACCTTTAGGGCAAGTGAGAACTACCACACAGAGCTCATTGACTTCGAGGTCGCCCGGATCTCCCTGCCGTACAACGCCACCCCAGGCTACCCGGCCCTGGCCAAGTTCATGGTGGTCACACACAACGCCTACAACCTGGGCAAGATGCCGGGCAGCACCGACACCACCATCTTGCCCTTCGGCCTTGTCCAAGGAGGATGAGGAGAAGACTACCTTCATCACCCCATGTGGAGTGTACTGTTACACCTGCATGTCGTTCGGCCTCAAGAACGCTATCGCCACCTTCCAAAGTCTCATGCGTATCGCGCTAGGCAGGCAGATGGGGAGGAACACGGAGTCCTACGTAGACATCATCATGGTCAAGACCCGCGAAAAGGACACCTTGGTGGAGGACCTAACGGAAACCTTCACTAACTTGGGCCAGGTGAACATCAAGCTCAACCCCACAAAATGCGTGCCGTCAGGCAAGCTCCTCGGTTTCTTGGTGTCGCACCGGGGGATCAAAGCAAACTTAGACAAGGTCCGGGCGATCAAGGAAATGCGCCCACCAACGTGGCTCAAGGAAATACAGCGCTTGGCCAGTTGTGTGGCGACTTTGGGAAGGTTTATCTCCATGCTCGGCGAGAAGGCCTTGCCTTTCTTCAAGATTATGAAGCGTACCGGCAAGTTCTAGTGGACTTCGGAGCCCGACGAGGAGTTCAAAGCCCTCAAGAGGTACCTCACGAGCCCGCTGATCATGGTGTCCCCCAGGGAGTGCGAGCCACTACTAATATACCTGGTTTCCATGCCACAAACGGCGAGCGTTGTCCTAGTCGCCGAGCGTGAAGAGGTGGTAGAAAGGAAGCAAAAGCCTCAAGCCACAAACCCTCTCAAGGGCCCAGGGGCTACCCCCGTGGGCGACGACACCCCGAAGGAAGCTGATGGCGCGGCGTCGACCAAACCGTGGACAAAAGCAGGGAGCTCGTGCAACGGTTGGTTTACTTCATCAACATGGTGCTCAGAGACGCAAGGGAAAGGTACCCCATGCAACATAAGTTCCTCTATGCACTCCTGGTGGCTTCACGCAAGTTATGCCATTACTTCCAGGGTCACCCCATTTGGGTGGTCACCAAGTTCCCCTGGAGGCAATCCTGCGCAAACCCAACATCACGGGTCGAGTGCTGAATAGGCTATCGAGCTACAACCCTTTGATCTGACATTCGACACCACGCCCACCGTCCACGCGAGGGCCCTAGTGGAGTTCGCGGCAAAAATGGACCGACCTTGGGGAGAGCGAGCCTCGGGAAGAAATAACCCAACTTTCCGGGAAGCTATCCCTAGGGCGTTGTACCGTGAACTTTGACAGGGCGTTCAACAGGGACGGCGCGGGGTCAGCTAAGGTACTCACGTCCCCCTCGAGCGACCAACTCTTCTACGCCATGAAGCTGCGCTTCAAGGATGGAGAAAAGCGCTCCAACAACATCATCGAGTACGAGGGTTTGATCCCTGGACTCAAGGCGGCCATCTCCCTCGGCATCAAGCACGTCATGATCTAGGGGGATTACTTGCTCCTGGTTAGCTTCTCCAACAAGATCTAGTGTCCCAAGGACGAGCACATGGCGGTGTACCAGGAGGAAGTGCAAAGGCTGGAGAAGTACTTCCTGGGTTTGGACCTGCTTCACATACCTCGTGGAGAAAACTACGAGGCGGATGAGATCACTAAGCGCACGTCCAGGAAGGATCCACAGTAGCCGAGGGTCTTCGAGGAAAGATTGTTCAAACCCTCGGCCACCCCCGGAAAGGAAACCGTCCAACCAGAGGAACTCAAGCCCCCACCATCCACAGGTGCGCCTGACTACGGCCTACCTTCACGAGGTAGGCTCGACCTGGCGGCCACATCTCAGGAGCAGAGCTAGATCAGTTAACTCAAAGGCTACCTCTAGGATGGCACCCTCCCGGATAGCGAGGACTCTGTAGAAAGCTTGGTACACTGAGCAAATAATTACTGCATGGTGGACGGGGATCTCTAGTGTCGCCGCCACAATGGATTTGCCCTCCAATGCATCTCCGGTGACAAAGGGCACGAGCTGCTGACTGACATCCATGAAGGGGAATGCGGCCACCATGCCTTGGCTTGCACCCTGGCTGGGATAGCCTTCTACAGTGGCTTCTACTGGCTCACCGCGCTCACCGACGCCACAGAGCTAGTGAAGTCATGTGAAGCATCCCAATTCCATGCCAAACAAATACACCAGCTGGCACAACAACTGCAGACCATCCCGTTCTCATGGCCGTTTGTGGTCTGGGGGCTGGACATCTTGGGGCCTTTTCCACGGGTGCCCGGGGGCTACCGGTACCTCTACGTCATGGCATGCTCGGCGGTGATGTTCATCCAAGGCTTGGTGTGCCTAATCGCATCATCACCGACAACAGCAGCCAGTTCACCAGTGGGCTGTTCCAGGCTTACTACAAGGACATCACCTGGAAGGGGCAAGCAGAGTGAGTAAACGTGGAGGTCTTGAAGGGGCTCACGACCAAGAGTTTCCATCGCAATCTCAAGGCGTGCGGACGAGGATGGCTGGACGCTCTCCCAGGAGAGCTATGGTCCATCCGAACAACGACAAGCAAACCTACGGGTGAGACCCCCTTCTTCCACGTATATGGTGTGGAAGCTGTCATCCCTGTAGAGCTCAACCACGGCTCCCCCTGGGTGCTCGCCTTAACGAGATAGCACAGGAGGAGCTGCATCATGAAAACCTCAACCTCCTCGAAGTGGATCGCCACAAGGACAATGTACGAGCAACCAGATACAAGCAAGCGCTGCGTCGATACGACTGCCGCAATGTACGAGCCCGCACCTTGGAAGTGGGGGACCTAGTTCTTCGCCGTGTCCTCTCTCGCGAGGGCCTCCACAAGCTATCTCCAATGTGGGAGGGTGATGTCTATGCACTTCTATTCTTGTAGATAGTTGTTGGGCCTCCAAGTGTAGAGGTTTATAGAACAGCAACAAGTTTTCCCTTAAGTGGATCACCCAAGGTTTATCGAACTTAGGGAGGAAGTGGTCAAAAGTATCCCCTCTGAAGCAACCCTGCAATCAAGATACAAGAAGTCTCTTGTGTCCCCAACACACCCAATACACTTGTCAGGTGTATAGGTGCACTAGTTCGGCAAAGAGATAGTGAAATACAAGTGGTATAGATAATTATAAGTGGTAACGGTGATAGAAAATAGCTTGATGGTGTGGAAGAGACTAAAGGCAAACTGAAATAAAGACAGAAGCAAGAAAACATGTAACAGATCTAGTAGCAAACGGAGTTTCAATGCTTAGAAACAAGGCCTAGGGATCATACTTTCGCTAGTGAACACTCTCATATAAATATCTTCTCTTTATGATACTACTCTTAACTACTCTCCGGTTGAACACTCTAATCGATGGTAGGGCTATAACAGCACACCTCAAAGTTTGCTTTCCGCATCTAGATAACCCACACTGTCACCTTGAGCACTAGATGGTTCAAACAAACACCACAATTTCATAAAGACATCCAACTCCAAATATAACTCATAACAAGTATTTGCATTCTCTAGCCTAAGTGCCACCATGGTGTGCACACTGTCAACTTCACACACATGGGGAGAGTAGAGATCTATTAAAGCACTTGAGTAGTAAGGTAGATCTACTTGATTACAAAGCTCATGATCACAATATGATCATGCATAGAGAGAGAGATGAACACATAGCTACAGGTAGAACCCTTAGCCTCGAGGAAGAACTACTCCCTCATCATCATGGGAATCAACAACGACGATGGAGATGGTGGTGGAGATTGATGGAGATGGCTCTGGGGGCATTTCCCCGTCCCGGTAGTGTGCCGGAACAGATACTTTCTGTCCCCGGAATCTCCCCTTCGGTGGCGGCGGCGCTGCGGAACTTTTCGTGGCTGGAGGCTTGACTATTTAGGGTTTTTGCATCGGGAGGCTTATTATAAGCGAAGAGGCAAGGTCGGTGGAGGCCGAGGGGGCCCACACCACCTGGTGGCACGGCCAGGGCTAGCCCGCGCCACCACATGGTGTGTGGCCAGCCCCTGGCCCCTCTCCGTCTCGTCTTCTGGCTCCGTGAGTCTTCCGGTAAAATATCGACTTTGGCTTTTGTCCCCTCCAATTCCGAGAATATTCATTTTCTGACTTTTCTGAAACCAAAAACAGCAGAAAACAGGCAACTGGCACTGTGGCATCTTGTTAATAGGTTAGTTCCAGAAAATGCATAAAATTACCTCAAAGTGTGGACAAAACAAAGCAAAGTAGATACAAAACAAGCATGGAACATCAAAAATTATAGATACGTTTGGAACGTATCAACATCCCCAAGCTTAACTCTTGCTTGTCCTCGAGTAGGTAAGTGATAAAAAGAAAGAATAATTTTTGAGGTGACATGCACCATCATAAACTTGATCAAAGTATTTGTAAAACATTGATAGCTGGGATCATAGTACTTCAACATAGCATGAAAGATAAAGTTCTAACAATAAGACATAGCAACTATGTTGTAACATGAAAATGCACAAACAAAAGATTCATGAATAACAATGCTTTGCAAGACGTTTGTTTGTTTCACATAAAGAAAACATAGCATAGTGGCATTTAGCTTTTCCCTCATAGAGTAGCAAATATAAATGCATAGGACACCTTCAAAGTTTATAAGGGTGACTAGATACAAATAGTTTAAGAACAATTAATATCAGAGTTATGCATCAATCAACATGTTTTGGGACAATGCACATAGAACTAAGAATGGCCACTATGCTCTCTCAATAGGTGCATAAAGATAGAAGGTGGAGGATCAATATAAAAGTGGAAGAAAGGCCTTCATAGAAGGAAGTAGGGATTCAAGTTTCATAAAGAGCTTCCAAAAATTATGGTACTTACTAGCTTTCAGCTCTCATTGCCCCTATCATAAGCATGTTGAAGTGATTAAGGTTAAAGTGAACAAACTATGGAGTATATGCTTGACAAAGTATAAGTTGGAAATCTCATGTCCCTTGAATACGAGGGCCGCTCCTCATGCTACTCAAGTTTAGTTACTGGTAAGTTCTTGTCATAGTAAGTACATGTGTATCATAGAGAACCGCCAACGGGGTACCTCTTGCCCGATGATACAGAAGAATCCCCATATCAAAATGACAAGGCAAGAAGACAACGAGCATCTCAGCAATCTTCTTATTTACCATGGGAAAATGGTGCTTTTTTCTCTCTTTCCTCTTTTCTCATATCTCTTTTTTTTCTTTTTCTCTTTTTTCTCTATATATGACTCTTTTTTATAAGAAGAATGCTTCATAGACAGCTCATTATGGTTACGCTGCAGGTTTCCACCACGACAACATGGATTAGACCAGCGACCCAGGCGTTTCTCTAACACACATACATAACTCCATGGACTTACAAGTTCCCCTTTCGTTTCACACCGACGACATCCATAGACAAAAGAGCATGATATCAACTGGGTAAAATGTACAAGTGCAATGTTGAAAGCGTTCCCCATGACAGCATGGTTCTGCTAATCCCGAACATATAAGTGCAAGAATATACAACATAGACGACACAATGGTTCAAGTTTATTAAGGGCAAGAAATTAAAGTGTGCCATCAAGTTCGTGAGAGCTTTAATCACTAGTTTTCTAATAACAAGTTTAATTCGGAAGGTAAACAAAAACATGAATATAATTGGAATAGCATATGCTAGTAGGTAGGTATGATGGACTCTTTAGAATAACTTGGTTTAAGGAATTGGATGCATGAGTGGAACTCATACTTGGTTACGGAGGCTAGCAAAAGACTGGGAGCGATCAACTAAGAGAGCAATAATGGCCATAATCATGCAAAGCAACAAAACATCATTAATTAAAGCATAAAGTGATATTACAAGTCGAAAACTAAATGATCATAGAGGCTATGGTGACTTGGTATAGTCTTAACATGGTCTGAGCATGCGCCAAGTCAACCCAAATAAAGCATCAAAGGAGAATACCACAATACTATGCTTTAATATGCTAAAACAACGCATGATTCTTTCAAGGCACATTAAGCAATCTCAATTGTTTATAACAAGTCATGCTACAAAAAATAATACTAAGCATAAAGCCGAAACAATATCAAGCATGACATGACAAAGCATAGGCCACAGTAAAAAACAAGCTCTCTTTACCACATAAGCATGAGCTTTCCTACTCTTTTCCAATCCAAACCAACTTATCTGAAAGAACTTACAAAGATAATAATAAATGAAGATCAGCGAGCTTGTCTCACAAATCCAAAAGGAAGAACTAAAAAGTTCTAATCTGAAAGCACAACAAAACTAAGGCTAAACACGTTGCTAGCAAAAGAGAACACTCACAAAACAATAACAATGAAAACTAGAGTGTTCTAAGCAATGACTAACGGGGTGTGTCTCTCTCCAAAAGAAGTGCTAGGATCCAACCAACTTATTGTAGAAAACCAAGCAAACTAAGAAAACAAAAACTAAGAACAAAAACGAAGACGCTCCATGAACAACACAACTATGCATGAAACAATAAAAATGAAGTGTTTGGAAGAAACCTGAGATTTTTATTGATGAAGAAGGGGATGCCTTGGGCATCCCCAAGCTTTGACGCTTGTACTTCTTGGATATTTCTTGGGGTAACACGGGTGGCATCCCCAAGCTTGAGCTTTAGTCCATTCTTCATCTCATTACTCATTCCTTCCATACACCTGAAATTTTTCCTTCATACAAAACTTCACACAATCTTTATTAGCAACATTAGTGCACTCAAGATAATAAGTCTTTAGGTTCAGTTTCAACACCAATAAAACTTCCATTAAAACACAAGCTATTGTAGCACTTCCTTCAAAAAATCTCAATTCCCCAAAAGAACTCAGAAAGGAACCAACAAAAAGCAAATGCAAATAATAACAGAAATCTGTCCAAACAGACCAGAAGGTAAAGACGAATTGTTTCGAAGACCTTATGGTGCTCAAATCAAAAAGTGTTGAACTAACGAAAGTTAGATAACAACCTGGGGCAGAAGCACAAAAATTCATGCCTCAAAACGACGTTCAGAGATTTTAGACGAATTTTTACAGCGAAGCACAAAAATCTGTTTCGGGACAACAACTTTCCTAAGTATTACTTCTCTCTCATTAGAGGTTACTCTTGGCACAAAAGGCAAATAAAAATGATAAGGAGCGGTTATTACAGAGGTAATAACTTCCAAGACTCAACTAAAAATTTTGGGTTATCTCCCAATAAGTACTTTTCTTTAACGCCTTTAAGTTAGGCATGATAGTTTGAGAAGATGCTCAGATAAGAAAATATGAATTGAAGTAAAAGAGAGCATCAAGAAGCAAATTCAAAGCACATTTAAGTCTAACCCACTTCCTATAAATAGGAATCTTGTAAAGAAACAAGTCATGAAAGCACAAAGCAACAAGCATAGGAAAGCAAAACAAGTGCAACTTTAAGACTTTCAACATAAAGAGGGGAAACTTAATATTGTTTAGATACATAAAACCATGTTTCCCTCTCTCATAATAACTTTTGGTAGCATCATGAATAAAATTAACAATATAACTATCACATAAAACATTCTTACATGCATAAAAGAATTATTACTCTCCCTATAAGCATAGTCATTCTTATTAATCATAGTGGGATCAAATTCAATAAAATAGTTATCATTATTATTCTCATCACCATAATCATCAAATATAGGAGGCATATTGTAATCATTAATTTTCTCCTCAATAGTAGGTGGACTGAAAATATCATATTCATCATTGTAATCATCATATATTGGAGGTTTTGTATCATCATAATCAAAATAATAGCTATCTTCCAAAGCTGGGGAACTAAAAAGATCATTTTCATAAAAACTAGCTTCCCCAAGCTTAGACTTTTCCATAGCATTAGCAATAATGGTGTCCAAAGAATTCATACTAACAACATTGCTATTAGCATGCAAATATAGTTCCATAGGTTTTTTAATTTTCTCTTCAAACACTTCATGTCCTAACTCAAGATAAATACTATAAAGCTCTCTAATTTGTTTTTTGTTTTCCATTAAGCCTAACTAGTGAAAACAAGAAACAAAAAGACAAAATTCCAGAATCTAAAGGAAATAACTTCGAGCACTCACACCGGAGGATGTGAGTACCTTTTACCTTACCTCCCGGGAGCAGCGCCAGAAAATAGCTTGATGTCTACGCACTTCTATTCTTGTAGACAGTTGTTGGGCCTCCAAGTGCAGAGGTTTGTAAAACAGCAGCAAGTTTCCCCTTAAGTGGATCACCCAAGGTTTATCGAACTCACCGAGGAAGTGGTCAAAGGTATCCCCTCTCAAGCAACCCTGCAATCAAGATACAAGAAGTTTCTTGTGTCCCCAACACACCCAATACACTTGTCAGGTGTATAGGTGCACTAGTTCGGCAAAGGGATAGTGAAATACAAGTGGTATAGATAAAAAGTGGTAACAGTGATAGAAAATAGCTTGATGGTGTGGAAGAGACTAAAGGCAAACTGAAGTAAAGACAGAAGCAAGCAAACATGTAACAAATCTAGTAGCAAACGGAGTTTCAATGCTTAGAAACAAGGCCTAGGGATCATACTTTCGCTAGTGATCAGTCTCATATAAATATCTTCTCTTTATGATACTACACTTAACTACTCTTCTGTTGAACATTCTAATCGATGGTAGGGCTATAACATCACACCTCAAAGTTCGCTTTTCGCATCTAGATAACCCCACACTGTCACCTTGAGCACAAGATGGTTCAAACAAACACCACAATTCCATAAAGACATCCAACTCCAAATATAACTCATAACAAGTATTTGCAATCTCTAACCTAAGTGCCACCATGGTGTGCACACTGTCAACTTCACACACATGGGGAGAGCAGAGATCTATTAAAGCACTTGAGTAGCAAGGTAGATCTACTTGATTACAAAGCTCATGATCACAATATGATCATGCATAGAGAGAGAGATGAACACATAGCTACAGGTAGAACCCTTAGCCTCGAGGAAGAACTACTCCATCATCATCATGGGAATCAGCAACGGCGATGGAGATGGTGGTGTAGATCGATGGAGATGGCTCCGGGGGCACTTCCCTATCCCGGCAGGGTGCCGGAACAGAGACTTTATGTCCCCCGAATCTCCCCTTTGGTGGCGGCGGCGGCGCTGCGGAACTTTCGTGGCTGGAGGCTTGACTATTTAGCGTTTTTGCATCGGGTTGCTTATTATAGGCGAAGATGCAATGTTGGTGGAAGCCAGAGGGGCCCACACCACCTGGTGGCACGGCCGGGGCTAGCCCGCGCCACCACATGGTGTGGCCAGCCCCTGGCCCCTCTTTGTCTCTTCTTCTGGCTCCGTGAGTCTTTCGGTAAAATATCAACTTTGGCTTTTGTCCCGTCCAATTCCGAGAATATTCATTTTCTGACTTTTCTAGAACCAAAAACAGCAGAAAACAGACAACTGGCACTATGGCATCTTGTTAATAGGTTAGTTCCAGAAAATGCATAAAATTACCTCAAAGTGTGGACAAAACAAAGCAAAGTAGATACTAAACAAGCATGGAACATCAAAAATTATAGATATGTTTGCAACGTATCATAGGGCCCTTTCAGGGTCGCACACATCGCAAGGCTGGGTGCATCACGGCTGGAAACAGAGGAGGGTGTCCTGATCCCTAACCTTGGGAACATCCAGCACCTTCGCAAGTTCTACCCTTGAGCGAGCATCACGGCGACAGCGGTAACAAGCATCTAGTCCCTTGGGCGATGTAAGATTCTCGAATGATAGCTCATTTTTGACTTTGTTTTACATGCTACTTTCCTCGCTTGCATCTTAACTTTTTGTGGTACTTACCTCTTTTCCACACCGTGTGAGCGAGGGCTGGTCACAGTGCTTAACGGCGTTGCCACCCTCGGTCAGCACGGGAGCCTAAAGTGTCGAGCTCTGAACTTACGGACTGGCTCTGGTAGTAAGTCACCTCAACCACGGCTCCCGGTGCTTGGCGATCCTCACACGATGTGCAGAAGGAAAGCATACACCATGTGGAACCTACGGATACCTCTTCGAGGAACTATACAGGGAAATTATGCGCCCTATGGTGTCCTCCTCGAGGGAGTTACGAGGCAGAATGGAACGTCTAGAGCCTACGGCCTCCTGGTATCCTCATAGTTTCTCACTAACCAGGGTGGCCCACTTCGGGTTAGATCTTTGCTTCACGGGCAGCCCAGTCAGGGAGAAGAAGACGAAGTCCAGTCCGGCTATAGGAAGGCCCAGAAGACTTACCGACTTAGGCCCATAGTGTTACTTGTAGTTCAAGATGTACTCTGTAACCAACTCTTAGTCGTAGCCAGACAAATCTCTCCTGTAAACCCTAGGCCAGATATCTATATAAGCCGTCCTAGGGAGAGCCTTTAGGGCAACACCTCAATAGTCTACAATCTCAACTCGCACACGTGAACCCTTGTAACCCATATTCCGGCTCTGCCGTATTACTAGATTGCTAGCAGGAGTAGGATCCGTCCAAAGCCGACGGATGCGAACCTGGGTAAACTTGTGTGCTCACCGTCCCTGAACACCGTACGTCTCACACCCCTCTCTTCCGCATGCCTCGAGGACCCCCTCATGGCGTACTTGTCAAAAATCCGACGGCAGTTGGCGCCCACCGTGGGGCAAGTGAGCTTCGGATCTGCATTCCGAGCGGAATCTACAAGAATCGGAATCGGCAAAACCATCGCCGTCGGTCGCACCCTCTACGCCAGTGACGTCCCTCTCATCGTTCTCGATGAGACCTGGATTCCAGCTAGGCAGGTTGTGACTTCCTACACCATCATGTCTTTTGGCGAGATCAATGTTTACATCGGCTTTGTTGAACCTGTCCCACCCACCCCAGCGGTGATGATAGAGGTATAAGAATCTTCTGGGTCCCCTTTGTCTGCGGAGGCGGCTGAGTTCCGGATCTCAGAAAACCCTAATCCCACCCAGCCCGCACCAGTTGTAGAGATAGTGGAGAAATCCGAGCCTGAAGTAGACCTAGCGGTCCAGATTGATTCTTGAGTGGATCTCCTTGGAGAGATCGAATCCCAGATCGACCCACCCGCCGAAGTCGAATTTCAGGAGGAACATAACAACGACACTGATTCTGGCTCTGATGACGCCAGGACAGACAGGCCTTTCCTAAGGTACATGCTGCGACGTATGATAATGCAAAACTCAAGCGCAAATGCAATTCTCAAGGCCATCAGAAGTTTTGATGAAGCTGATCGCGAGAGCCGTAGGTACCTCAGGAAGCACGCGTCGCACTTCGTCGGATATGTGGGATCTGGATCTGGCTCTGCCGATGCTGGATAAAACACCGACTCTGTGCTGGAAGCAATTGGAACAAACGCCGACGTACCCGCATCCTCGGATGAATCGATGACGTCAGCAGATTTCCGAAAGTTTCCGCGGAATATGAAGAGGAGTATAACTCCAAGGCTGCAGAAGAAGGAGAAGCCATGTATGAAGGATCCGGGGAACACTCTCCCAAAGCGCAGGATGACATGGAAGTCGGAGATAATCCCGAAGTCCAGATGTCCGAAAGTACCGATCAGAGCTTGACTCCGGGAAACAGACCCGAAGCCGTCTTTGCTTCCGGCGCTGCCAAGAAGGCAAAGAAGAAGAACAAGAAGAACAAGACCCTGGCAAAAGATCCCACGGCAGAGGAGGTGATTGCCAAGGAATATGAGGAAGACTCGGATGGAGCACTTATCCCAGATGAGCCCAAAAGAGAAGAACCGGTGGATGGACACGTGATCACTGAAGGTGCGCGTAAATTCATCGATGCTGCATTAACCACACCTATCCCTACAGCTGCAGAACTTACTGCTGAAGAGCTGGACGAAAGGGCCCAGGCCCTAGAACCGCGTCGTCAACAACTCCTGGATGAAGCCCAAAACATCGAGCAGGAGAAGAAACGCATGGCAACTGCGGATAAGTACATCTCTAGGCAGCATTAGAAGACCCAGAAACGTCACACACGTGACGATCCATTCCCGAAAGTACAAAAGGTTCTCTTTGAGGGAGATCCATGGATACCTCGTCTCGACATCAAAGCAGATCTGGTGTATCCAACACCGGTACAGAACACTGTCGCAGCTTGGGATATCTTGTCAAATAATCCAGGCCCAGAACAGGTTTGATTGGGCATCAAGCTACTCACCAAGGGTCTGGAACTACAAAGGGCTGCGAAATCCGGAAGCGGAAAACTGGTCTCCAAATCCGACCAATGTCGCACGGACTCAGCCTGGAATGATATAAGGCCCCAGCGTGTTCCGGAACAGCATCACCATTCCAACCGACGGGAAGACAACTGCTCTAGAACCGGATCATCAGGACAGCACCACAAAACTGCACGCGACTGGTGCAATGTTGCTCCAGCTGCTGAGCAAGACGCAATCGCTGCACTGTATCCGAGAAATCCTCCCCGACGAGAGTCGAACGATCGTAGGGAAGAAGACAAAGAGAAACGTCGGGAGGAGGACCGACAAAGAATGCCACCCCCTAGACATACAAGCCGTCCGGCTGGGCCCCACCATGGTGGGAACGACGGACGAAGGAACAACGGACATCGTGCCGAGTCAAGCCAGCAGGGGGCTCGTCGTAATGAAGACCCTCCCCGGAACCGGAATAATGATGCTCCGGATGGAGGCCGGCGATCAGCCGAAAATAACCCAGATTCTCCACCATCTCCACCAAGTAGCCATCAGAACGGCTCTCAAGGACGCCAGGGAGGGTGTCGAGGTGGAGGAGGTGGTGGCAGAAGCCGAAGTCCGGCTCCAAGGCACCACACCCACAGCCGACACTCGGGACGATCTCTATCCCCGAGCGACGCAAGGCACATGATCAACTCCAACATAGAGGCGCGTCGCTATGAAAATGATGATATATACATGGGCCCAAAGTGCTTCAGACCACGTATAAGAGCCACAAGATTCCCGGAAGGATTTGCTATCTCGAGACATATCCAAGCCTACGACGGCATCGCTCGGCCAGATACCTGGCTACATGATTTCTTCCAAGCTTGCTGCATCGCCAAAGGCAGAAACAGCCTGGTCGCAACCCGATATCTCCCACTCTTGTTGCGGAAGACGACACGATCATGGCTCAATGAACTTCCGGAGAACACCATCCACAACTGGTATGACATGAAAAGTGCATTCTTTCGGAATTTCGAAGGCACATACCGGAGGCCCTGTACGGTCGGAGACCTACAGCGTTGCACCCAGAAAGATGGAGAAACTTGCCAGGATTAGCTCGGACGATGGATCGACACCAAGAACTCCTGTGAAGGAGTAAATGACCAAACTGCGACTGAAGCTTTCATTGTAGGTCTCCCAATTGGTTTACTACGTCATCGCTTGAAGTGCGACAAAGTCACTGATTTGGGAGAGATGATAGAAACAGCGAGCAAGTATGTGGATGCTGACGATGACGCAGAGGGATTACTCAACGCCCTAGCTGTGCCACAGTCGGCAAAACAACCGAAGCAACAAGCTCAGAAGCGCAAGAACACCTCGGAAGAGAAACCCAACGTGGAAACGGCAGTGGTCACTGCTATTTTCGGGTCTGGAGGACGAGGAGGACGCGGCAGAGGCCGCGGGCGTGGCCGTGGGACTTTAAGAGTTCAATGTAGAGGAGACCAGCAACCAGGAAAAACCTACACTTGGGCCGACATTGCCAATAACCCATGTGTGCATCACCTAGATGCCAATGGGGGCTCCGGTTGTCCCCCAATTTTTGGATTTGTCGGAAGTGGCAATCACGTTTGACCGTGCTGATCATCTGCCTAACCTACATAGGCGAGGAAAATACGCCCTAATCGTCAACCCACTTATTGACGGTTATGGTTTCTCCAAGACTCTCATGGACGGTGGCAACAGTATCAATATTCTATATGTCGAAACGCTACGCCAGATGAAGATCCCAGAGACCCAGCTGAATCACAACACTGTGATTTTTGACGGAGTTGTCCTAGGAAGATAAGCTAATTCCCTGGGAGAAATCACTTTGGATGTTACCTTTGGAACTCCAAAGAACTATCGGACGGAGGCACTTTCCTTCAAAGTAGTCCCGTTCAAGAGCGCGTACCATGCTATATTCAGACGTCCGTCTTACTGGGCCTTTATGGCTCGTCCGTGTTACATTCAGATGAAAATTCCAGGTCCCAAAGGCGTAATCACTATCAGGGGAGACCCGAAGAAAGCGCGAGAGTGCGAGGATGGAAATGCCGCCTTTGCTGAAGCCGTGCTGCACGCCTAGGAGTACCAGGAGATCAAGAAGAGCCTAGATCCGCCTGAGATGCCCGCAACGAAGAAGGAGGTGACAAAGCCGAATCCGGAGTTCAAGGCATCAGAAGAGACGAAGAAGACGCCGTTGAAGGATGATGACCCCTCCAAGGTGACCCAGATAGGCGTAGGCCTAGATAGCGCATAGGAAAGCGCGCTCGTCAAGTTCCTCAAAGCAAATCAAGATATCTTCGCATGGCAGCCATCTGACATGACCAGAGTACCTAGGGAACTTGCCGAGCACTCTTTAAATGTAAACCCGAACGCTAAACCCGTCAAATAGTCCTTACAACGTTTCGGTGATGAAAAGCGTAAGGCAATAGTTAAGGAACTAGCATGGCTCGAGTTAACCGAATTCATAGAAGAGGTCATCCACACTAAGTGGTCGACCAATCCTATAATGGTCCCTAAAAAGGACACCACTGATTTAAGGATGTGTGTTGATTATACTACCTTGAATAAGGCTTGTCCAAAAGATCCGTTCGCTCTGCCTAGGATTGATCAAGTTATCGATTCTATGGCAGGCTCGGAACTCCTCTGTTTTCTCGACGCATATTCCAGTTATCACCAAATTCGGATGATGGAATCTGACAAAGTCAAAACTTCATGCATAACCCCTTCGGAACCTTCAGTTTTGTTACGATGCCCTTTGGGCTGAAGAACCGAGGAGCTACGTACCATCGCACGATGCAACGTTGCCTCCACGACCAACTCGAATGCAATGTACATGCATACATGGATGATATTGCGGTGATGTCCAAAAATAAGGAAACACTGATTTCCGACTTGGAGGAAACATTCGCCAATCTACAAAAATACAACATAATGCTTAATCCGAAGAAATGCTTCTTTGGAATCCCAGCTCGAAAGTTTTTAGGTTTCATCGTGTCTCAAAGAGGCATAGAGGTGAACCAGGACAAAATCAAGGCTATACTCAATATTTCCAAGCCAACTCGCCTGAAGGACGTATAAAGACTAACTGGTTGCATTGCTTCAGTCAGTCGGTTTGTAAGCCGGCTTGATGAAAGAGCCGCACCATTATACAAACTCCTGAAAAAGCGTAAGGATTTTGTGTGGACCGATGAAGCTGAAGCTGCGTTACAAGACCTGAAGAAAGTACTCTCATCTGCTCCTATCCTTGCCGCACCGGAACCACAGGAACCGATGTTGCTTTATCTTGCTGTGACAAACAAAGTCGTTAGTATTGTCATGGTGGTGGAGAGACCGGAAGAAAATCAGGAACACTTGGTGCAGCGTCCAACTTACTTTGTCAGTGAGGTTCTGACAGAATCAAAACAGCGGTATCCGCACTATCAGAAACTGGCTTACGGTATCTTCTTGGCATCTCGTAAGCTACGACACTATTTCTAGGAGCATCCAATTACTGTGGTGAGCACAGCTCCCATGAGAGATATAATCAACAAAAGTGACGCCACAGGACGCATCGCCAAATAGGGAATAGAGCTTTCAGCTTTCGATATTGAGTACAAACCTCGGACAACAATCAAATCCCAAATCCTTGCCGACTTTGTCGCTGATTGGACAGAGGCAAAGGAGAATATGATCCTACATGAGTCAGAATATTGGACTCTGTATTTTTATGGGTCTAAGGCTCATGGGGGCTCGGGGGCTGGTGTGGTGCTCAAATCACCCCAAGGTTTAAACTTTTATACATGTTGCAGATTCACTTAACAACGACAAATAATATTACCGAGTATTAAGCACTGCTACATGGAATCCGGATTGCTAAAGATATTGGCATCCGACGTTTGATGTGTTACGGAGATTCGGATCTTGTTTCTCAGCAAGTCTCGGATATTTATAATGCAAATAAACACATGGCAGCATATAAAGCTGTCGTGGATGATCTATCTAAATCGTTCGAAGGGTTTGAGGTTCAACACATCCCTCGAGAAGAAAATGAGAAAGCATATGCCTTATCTTGGATAGGCTCTACACGGAAAGAGGTCCCGGATGGTACTTTTTTAGAGCACCTCAAAGTTCCCTCAATAAAGGGAGTGGATGAGGAATATCCGACCAAATCTGACTCACCTTTAATAGCAATTCTGGCTATAATTCCTAGGTGGACTCAACCCTACCTTGATTATTTGGTAGATGGCAAATTACCCGAGACGAGGTGCTGAGCCGGCAGATCGTCCGACGAGCAAAAGCCTATACTATAGTTAAAGGTGAGCTCTATAAGCGAAGTGTTTCTGGGGTTTTTAGCGCTGTGTATCTTCGGAAGAAGGAGTGGAAATCCTAAGGGAAATCCACGAAGGCAAGTGTGGTCACCACGCTGCGGCCAAATCTTTAGTGCCAAAGCCTTCAGACACAGTTTTTTTTGGCTTACAGCCCAGGCAGATGCCGAAAGGCTGGTCAAGAAGTGCAAGGGCTACCAAAAGTACGCGAAACAAGCTCATGTTCCGGCTGATCAGTTGCCAAAAATACCTATAACATGGCCTTTTGCTGTCTGGGGGCTTGACATGGTAGGACCATTTAGACGAGCTCCAAGTTGATTTACTCACCTCTTAGTGATGGTGGATAAATTCACAAAATGGATCGAGGCCAAACCCGTCACTAGTTGTGATGGAGCAATAGCCAAAAGATTTGTCGAGGATGTTATAATCCGGTATGGTTATCCGCATAGTATTATCACGGACAACATGCGTAATTTTTCTATGGGAGAATTGGCTGAATTTGGTAACGAGCAAAATATCCGGCTTGATATTTCGTTAGTCGCACATCCACAGGCTAACGGACAAGTTGAAAGAGCAAATGGTTTAATCTTACAAGGCCTAAAACCGAGACTCGAAGCACCATTACGACGTGCTGCGGGGGCTTGGGCGGAGGAATTACCCTCTGTAATATGGAGTTTACGAACAACTCCAAACAGGTCAACCAGATACACACCTTTCTTCTTGGTCTATGGCGCAGAAGCAGTTCTTCCTAGTGATTTGATTCACACTTCTCCTAGAGTGGCCGCGTATATCGAAGAAGATGCCGCGATTTCTCGACAAAATGATCTCGACTTAGTCGAAGAAGTTCACATTGTTGCTGAAATGAGATCAACAGCCTATCAGCAGAAGTTACGCAAGTATCATAGCCAAAGAGTCCGAAACAGATCTTTCAATAAAGGCGATTTGGTTCTCCGGCTTGTGCAACAAAGAAAGCACAAACTTTCCGCATTATGGGAAGGGCCCTTCTTGGTTAGTCGAGTATTGCACAATGGTTCGTACTACTTAACTGACAGGAGGCTAGTCAAAGAAAGACCTGCTACTAAGAAGAGAAAGAGAGCTGGAGGTAGTACAAATCCGGATGAGTTAGACAGACCGTGGAATATTGCTCAGCTACGTCCCTTTTATTCTTAGTTTATCCTTCTTTGTAATCATACATATATACATGTTCTATGAGAAATAAAAGTTTTGGTTGCCTCAAGTTTTTTCTGAGAAGTTTCTACCATCTTATTTCTGAATGATCATGTCATAGTCGAAAATCCCAGAATACTTGAAAGTAATTTATGCTCATGTTTGTTCTGGTTTAGATTTCTGATTCAAAAAATGCTACCTTAGGGTATAACTCTAAAGTTTCTAGTTTACACTTTGGTTATTTGTCTGATTGCCGGATGCGGATATTTTCCGAGTAGTGAATTGTTGGTACTGGAAGCCGGCTTTGTTTCCGAGTTTAAACTGGTTTAGCAATTGAGCTCCATTGCTCGGCAAAGTTTCCGTGCAGAAGGTTAGCCGGCTCACGAAAGGGACGAGGCAGAAAGCCAGATAAACGATAAGTGTAGACGAAAAATTATAAGTGCTTATGTAAACATTTCAGGCACATAAAAATTTAAAGCCAAAAGTGCTGAGTTGATCAAAAGCTTAGCACTAGCAAAATTATATTACTGCATATATTTACAGACCCATAATGTTTATCGAAATAATACATTTGCTTTTGGTAATCTATGGTGCAGGAGAAGAGGTAGGTCCTGCCGGCCCGCTGGATGCATCAGCCTCGGTTTGATAACGTTCCAGATGTTCAGATCCGATTCGGTCTGTTCATCGTCGGAAACTTCAGCTGCTTCTTCCGGAGGCGGAGGCAGCATATCCACGCGGGTGAAGAAGGGAGTATCGTAGCTGGTTAAATCATCCACGTGACACCCATATCCGGTGCAGGAATCCATGATGGCTTTGATGTCCTGCTCCTGGCCGTCTTCTTCCACAGTAGAATATCCTCTGGTCACTTGCCAAATTTCCATGCTTCCATGGTGGCTCATGACCATAGTGAGAGTGTTCTGTGCTGTAGATCGCGCGTAGGACATGTTCTAGTCCTGGACAAGCTGCGACATCTCCTTGGCCTTGTCCCGCACCTGAAAGTCGGACATGCTATGCATGTCCGGAACCCTGAGAGCTTCGCCAATGTCCTCGATGGATTGGCGGAAGTCATGGAGCAAATCACTAACTTGGGTAAGCCGGTGGGTGCGGGGTTTGGCAGAGGAGGAGTCCGTCAAGTTCAGAGGACCTGTGTATATAACACAAAACAGTAAAGAAAAATACGACATTGAAAAAGTCGAAGAATAAAAGCAAGTTAGAAAGATGAAAACTTACCGAAGATGACATCGTCAACTTTGGTCTTCTCTTCTCGAAGACTCCAGAGTTCAGCCCGGAGTGCCACGGAAACGTCCCTCTCTCTGCAAAGCTCATCGTTGAGATCCGAGATTTTCTTCTCGTGTAGTGCAATCTTGCGATTACGCTCCACGGTGGCCATGGAGGAGGATTCGAGAACTTGAGCTATGCTCTTCTCATGATCCACCTTAAGCTGGTCTAGCTCTTGGCGAAGATCCTTGTTTTCCACCACCAAGGTCTTCAAATTCTCGGCCTCTTCGATCATAGCACAGGACTATTTTACCAGTGCTGTAAGACAAAAGAAAAAAAATTAGTAAAAAATATTCGACTATGAATATCAAGACAAGGTTTGAGTCTCGGAATGTTTACCTTCGGCCTCATCCTTGGAAACCTTCAGCTCAACATTTTCAAGTCGGAGGGCTTTGATCTCTCTCCGCTTGTTGCAGATGTTCTTCAACAGTTCCTAGTTATATGAATTAACTTTCTGTAAGTTAGAATACCCAGAGTCAGAATCTACTGAAGACTTGGGCTAATATTGTTACTAATATCAGCACGAGCCTTGGGGGCTACACTAGTTCATTCTTTGGCATCCTAAGGAAGCATAAACCCGGATTGTATATCCTACTTCATGCTTGGGGGCTAGAGGATATGATATGAAATGCAATAATGAAAACCGTGAGTTGGAATTCTGACTTACATGATGTTCATGTGTGAGCTTGCTCAGACACATGTTCACCTCGGTGGTAACCTTCTCAGCGAGGGTCAGTGGAATAATCGGAGGTGGTGGAAGTACACCAGCTCTAAGTCCCTCGTCGTGAAGGAGAACTTGTTCAAGAAGGTCGGAGTACTTGATGTCTTCCGCCTCTTGTGTTACTTCTTCAGAAGAGAGATTTCTCTTCTCTAGGCATTGCCGGGCTAGCGGTTGGATCTCCTCCGCAGATTTCCGAGATAAGCCAAATTTGGCAAGTCCCGGATTGTTTAGGAGGTTTTCGGCGAAGGTCTCTGCCGAGGGATCATTACCCGAAGAGGGTTCACCCTTATCTAAACCTGAGCCACCCGTGGTGGTGTCAGTCTGCGACTCAAGGGTCGCTGGCTCTGTTGAAGGAGCCGGATCTTCTACAACAACCGGCATTGGTGTGATCACCGGCGTTGTAGAGGGTTGTGGAGATGGAGTTGGAGGAGCCATGGCAGGAGAAGTTATTTTCAGTTTTGTCTGCCGCAGGGGCTTCGAAGAAATTCCCTTCCCCTTACCCTTGATGACCTGCTTAGCTCTAAGAATGTAATAGAAATGGAAAGCATTACATCTCAGAAACAAAATTCGGATAAAGAACAAAGTCAGAAGTTGTGTTGAAGGTTACCTCTTCATGACCGGCACCTCCTTTGTGCCGACAGCCACTATCGAAGCCTTGCGCTTTCTGGGCACAATCTCCGGCAGTGGGACTAGTTCCGCCTCTTGAGAAAACTCCGAAGGATATCCTTCGAGGGGAGCAAGCTCCGACTCGGGGAGTTCGTCAAGCTGAAAAGAAGAAAATATTTCAGTATTACAAAATAACTTAAAAGGTGAAACACATAGAAAGGGTTTATTGTTAAAACTTACCGGAACTACAGGGTCATCCGCTGTGTGCATGTCCAGAGGCACGTCCGGGATCTTTCTCTCAATCTGCTCCTTAATCAGCCATTTAATCTGGCTTATGTAGTCCTGTGGCTTCAGGGCATTGGGGCTGAAGCGGAGGTAGTCTTTTTTTGACTTTGTGATCGAATGCATCAGTCGGTCGCCGTGGTGCTGGAGAGGCTGGATCCGACGTGACACCCAACACTAGACTAAGTCGGACCCTTTCAGGCCCTTGTGCTTCATCAGGTATTCGATCCGCCTCTTGGCAAGGATCAGATTGTCACTGAGAGCCGGAGGAGCCTCGTCCCAGGACGGTTGGGCCGTGGCGGCTCCATCGACGAAAGCCGGCAACGCGGTAGCTTTGCCAGGAGCAGGAATATCCTTATGATAAAAGAAAGTGGCCGGCCATTGTTTGACCGACTCACTGGTAGAAATGCGAGGATAGCTACGCTCGCATCTAAGAGAAAGGCTAATAGTACCGGTAATGTAGGGATTACCGGCAGTGATAGAGTTTCTACGAACATGGAAGTAGAAATGAAACAAAGTAAGACTCGGCCTAATGTCGAGAAACCCCTCACACAGAGCTGCGTATGAACTTATCTCTAAGATGGAGTTCGGGGGAAGATGGTGGAGTTGTACACCGTAGTGATCAATCACCTCGGAAAAGAATTCTGAGGGAGGAAAAGACAAACCTCTGTCGAGGTGGGTTCCGAAGTGGACCTGCTCGTTGGCGCGAGGATGGGGGATGGTTTCGCCGGAACCGCTCCGCCAGTCGCCGGTACGGAGGAGACCTTCATTCTCCACGCCGCGGAGTTTCTCGTCGTCGAGTAGGCACGAGATCTAGACTCCCCGGTTGCTCTCGTTCTCTGCCGTTACCGTCGCTGCCGCCACTGCTAAGCCGGATGATGAGGAAGTAGCCATTTCTCCGGTGCACCGGTGACCTTAGATGGGCGGCGCTGAAATCTGGGAGGTGGGAGAGCTAGGAGCGCTAGGGAGATGTGGAGGAGAAGGAACGGCAAAGGGAACAGGTGAAGAGGAGAGAAGGAAATCCTCACCCCTTATATCCACCTACCTGCACCAAGATTCGTGGAAATTGCACTGTGTAACCGTCACGCATCGTGGAAGGAACTGGGAAGGACCCATGCGATGATTACGTCGCCTTGATCTCCGTGTGCGCATTGAAACGGCGCCTCGGTTCTGCGAACGATGGACCCACCAACGGTCGTGCTGACAAGATGTTTGTCAGATGACGTGACTTAACCATGACCAGTGTCAGGTGACGTCAGAGACCAAGTTCCGGCTTAGTTTGAAAATCAAGCTGGAAAATCCGAGTAACATGTTGATAGGTCCGACTTATTTTTAAGACCCGGATCGTATTTTTTATTGTGAAGTTTCAGGAACCCTTCAAGATTCTGCAAGCCAAAGATCAAGCTAGACGATGATGAATCCAACTTTGGATCTTGGAGGCCTCCGGGGGCTGGTGTTGGGGATATACTTTCCGGGTATCCTCATAGTTCGTCACTGACCAGGGTGGCCCACTTCGGGTTAGAGCTTTGCTTCACAGGCGGCCCAGTCAGGGAGAAGAAGACGGAGTCCAGTCCGGCTACGGGAAGGCCCAGAAGACTTACCGACTTAGGCCCATAGTGTTACTTGTAGTTCAAGATGTACTCTGTAACCAACTCTTAGTCGTAGCCGGACAGATCTCTCCTGTAAACCCTAGGACGGATATCTCTATAAGCCGTCCTAGGGAGAGCCTTTAGGGAAACACCTCAATAGTCTATAGTCTCAACTCGCACAGGCGAACCCTTGTAACCCATATTCCACCTCTGCCGTATTACTAGATTGCTAGCAGGAATAGGATCCGTCCAAAGCCAACGGATTCGATCCTGTGTAAACTTGTGTGCTCACCGTACCGGAACACCGTACGTCTCACACCCCTCTCTTCTGCACGCCTCGGGGACCCCCTCATGGCGTACTTGTCATCAATCCGACGACACCTCCTCCTCGAGGGACCTATGGCACAGGTACAAGCCCCGCGACCTCCTCGGAAAGGGGGCTAGCAGGGCGACCCTTGAGACTACCCATCTAGCGCCATGCGGAACATACGGTTACCTCTTTGAGGCACTATACATGGAAAGTACGTGCCCTATGGTCACCTCCTAGAGGGACTTACGAGGCATAACTGAATATATAGAGCCTATGGCCTCCTCCTCGAGGGACCTACGGGACATGTATAAGCCCCATGACCTCCTCGGAAGGGGGTCTAGCGGGGTGACCTTGAGAATACCCCTCAAGCGACTTGCAGGATGTACGGTTACCTCTTCGAGGAACTATACAGGGAAAATACGCACCCTATGGTCACCTCCTCGAGGGACTTATGGGGCGGAACTGAACATACAGAGTCTACGGCCTCCTCCTCGATGGACCTATGGGACAGGTAAAAGCCCCGCGACATCCTCGGAAGGGGGTGCCCTTGAGACTACCGCTCAAGTGGCATGCGAACCAACAGTCATCTCCACAAGAGACGACGGAGACAACCCTCTTGAGGTCCCTCCTAGAAAAACCACACACCATTCACTAGAGGCTGGAAAAGTGACAATAGACGGTTAAGGCCCCCAATCACGGGAAGGGTACCCTTAAAAGTCCTGGCAAAGAAACTATAAAGTCCAGACTCCCTTCCCAAGGTTTACACGAATAAGAATTACACCTCCCCTGTGGTGCCCTCAGTGCTCTCGTGGCGAAGATCTCCTTCCACTTCTGGCATGGCAGGGTCACCTGAGCCACCAGCCCCGACCTTCTCTTCATCATCCACCACGCGTGGGAATGTCTCAACCAGCATGTCGACTAGCGGGGCAACTCTCGCCCCGAGAACTAGCACAGCGGCCGACTAACACAAGGCTAGGGTGTAGTCGAGGTCGGGACAAAGCTGCATGAGGTTAGTGAAGAGGGACTTCCCCACGGCGGTCAACATCGCCTTGCACTCTGCGGAGATGAAGTCGTCTAGGGCCTGCACCATCAGGCTCAGGGATCTCAGAACCCTGCACGCAAGCTCTAGAATCCCCTCGAGCTCGCGGCTAACTTGGAGATCTGGCACGGCCTTTGACTCCCAAGAGTGGGACGACCACAGTGCCCTGCCCAGCAAGGGAGTGAAGGATGGGCGAAGGGCCCTCTGATGCCTTGCAAGCGAACCGCTCGCGCCCCTCCTCGGAATGTGCGATAGCAGTAAGGGACTCTTCCAGGGCCCTGATTTCACCCCGGAGCTCCTCGACCTCCTGAAGCGAGCCCCTCCAGAGTTTCTTCTCCTCGGCGAGGGCGTCCAGAAGTTTGGAGCCCTCCTCTTGATCTCGAGCAAGGGCCCATTGGGATTCTGATAGCTTGGCGGCGATCTCCAGCGACCGAGCGTCGAGCTCCTTCTGGCACTAAGTCGTCGCCTCCTCCTGAGTGGAAACATGTTTCTCCCGGGCCGATAAGGAGTCCCCAATTCGAGAGGCCTAGTCCTTGGCGTCGGTGAGGACTTTTGCCGCCCGGGCCAACGTGTCCCGCAGTATGACCTCCATGTCCACATGGACACGCCGCCTCTCGAAGTCCAACATTTTCCGAGCATCCATAAGCTGCTCCCATTCCCGGGTTAGCTGATGGTCCTTGCAAACCGTGTCAACCAGGAACTAGTCTAGGTCGATACGTAGGCTCGAAACGAGCTTGCCTAGGAGCTCGGTGCAGGGGAGTACCCCGGATCAGCCACGATCAGGGCCCAAGACTCACTGGGTTGTGCGCCGGAAGGAGCCTCCTCTAGAGTGCCTGGTGGGTGTGTGGGGGTCAAGGGGGCTAGCCTAGGGGATGCCCGAAATGCAGAAGCCTCACCCTCCTACGGCCCTTGCCATGCACCCGCGTCGGATGGCCTCGTGATGTCTGTCGCCTAGTCCATGTTCGGGGGAGCGGCCTCGAGAGGAGAGACCGAGAGGCACTCATCACCCACCTCGGTCACCGCCGAGGCCAAAGGCCCCCAGATGACAAGGGCGGGAACTGCCTGCAGAGGGGAGACGGCCGACTCCTCTTCAGGTGCCATCAGCGCGGTCGGGGCCTCACTCGGCAAGACCAGTCGGCATACAATCGGCAGGATCTTCCGAGAGGTGGTCCTCATGACTCGTGGCTACTTCCGTGGGTGGCCTTCACTGCAAGGAATTCTGCGAGTGAGCTAAGGCCAAATAGAATGAGAAGGAGTTGCGGGCTACCGACCGATACCTGCTGTTACCCCCGACCGAGGACTGCATGCCCCAGCGACCCTGTTTTGTGCCGAGGGGGAGGAAGCCCCCGGCGAGACGGGGCTCACCATCTCATGATTATGTTTCACTTGAGTACATCCTCATGTACTTTAGTCTGACCAATATTTTTGTTTTGTTCATACCACATGCGAGTCTATCTTCTTGGGGTATCATGATAAGTTTATTGTTGAGCCCATCGATGACATCCTTATCCTACCGATGCTAGACTAGATTCATATGGAACAGTTGGCATTAATGTTGGAAAACTTCTTGAGAACCGTCTTCGGGTCATCTAGAAGTATGTGTTCTGGATGTTGGAAGTAACCTTCTCGAATTCACATGCAATTGTAGAAAAATATCACCGTGAATTCGAGTGGGGTTAATATTTTTCCTTAAGGACATAGTTGTATTTTGTTGCAAGTACTTCAGGTAGGTGCAGTTGCCTTTCGACAAGTTGCTAATACATGGGTCTACCAATCTAGCTCAGTCTATTGGAGCTTGACACTGAAGTCCATGTCTTGAGAATCTAGTAACTTTACCTTGTGGTAAATATTACACACTTCCTATTCGTACATGCTGAGTCTGAGTTATTATTTCACCTAACCAAATCTGAATCTCAAGCAGATAGGATGGTTGGTGTTCTTCAAGGTTTTGACATAGGTCAATTTGTAAACCCTGCAAGATTGATGTAATGCTTGACACAATTCGTCGGAAGACCTATTGCCATATTCTCTTGAGTCAGCAAATAACAACCACTCTTCATGAGGCTTCTTCTATGATTTATTATGGGAGTTGTGCTTATGGTTTCCTTTGTATCCAAATTCCGACCTTTACTTTATGTCTACCTCCTCAAACATCAAGGAGAACATTTAAAGTAGTCTTGCTAAATGTCTCTTGGTTGATCCTCGAGACCCTTTTATGTTGGCAAGCATCTTGTTGTTCCAAGTAATTGAAATCTAAGAATGGAGTTTCTTTTTCCTCGTGTCATCAGGAATCTTCTTACTTAATCATCAGGGTGGTGTAAAGTGATATCATGATCTTTGGAGAATATTTTGGTAACCCTGGATGAATAAAGAGTTTCCTTCTTTTCTCAACCATGTTCATAGAGTGACTATGATTTTGGTAATCATAAGTTCCTATTGCACATGGTCCTTGCGACTCTTACGAGTCCTCGCCACAAAACACCTTTCTGTCTTGACCTTCTGTTAAACGAAGAGTGATCCTTCTATATCAAAAGTAGATCAACAACTTGGTTATCCGTATCTCTGTACCCCTGGAAGCTCTACTAAAGTTGCCTAGTAGAGGTTCACCTCTGGAAGTCTATGCTCATGTTCTTTGTATTGGAATCTTTCCTTTTCAGAAGCATAAACTCTTCTGAATCTCCATGGTCTCAATCCTTATGAAGACCAGCTATCTACAAACTTGAAACCCATCCCCTCTCATTTCCTCTATTACCTTGATGTGTTTCATGTTTGTCATCTCAGAGTTGTCTCTGAACACTTCATCACGAGTTGACCATGATATACTCTATGTGTTGTTGTGTGTTTCCCTCTTATCCTTAGAAGTGACCCTGTCTTCCTTTGTTTTTCCTACTTGCGGAATCTTGGGTCGAGATTCTCGTAAGGGGGATAGATCTGTAACACCCCAGTTCTAGTCAATCCTTAATTAGGGTTTTTATTTGTGCGGCATGAGCATCATTCCTTAAATTGCATGCAATAAGAAATAAAGAAAAACCCTATACCCTAGCTATTTCACCTCTCTCTCTACACACAATTCAAAAGATTTTGAATATTTTAAAAAGACCCAAAATATATGGAGCCCAAATTGATTAAAGGGCCCCTGCAATATTTTCTATAATTTTGCAAAGCCCCTGGTATTTTTGAATGACTCAAACAGTTTTGAAATTCAAGTATAAAAGGAAAAGTGGGAAAATAAAAAGGGAAAATAGTTCTGCTAAAAAAATGGAGCCAGCAGTCTCAGCCTAGTAGCCCATCTCCTTCTCTCGTCTATCTATCGCCGCGCGCAGCTCCCTGCAGCCCGCAGCCAGCCCACCTTAGCCCATGCCCAATACCCCTTCGTATGTCTTCTTCCTCATGATAGGGAAGCTCCTCTCTGTCGCCGGTGTCACTGTCGATCTCCTTGGTGCTAAGATCCCCGCCCCGTTCTCGACCTGGACCAGGATAAGACCGCCACGACGCCCCAGCCTCGTCCCTATCTTCCCCTCCTGGCGTGCTCTCTCTCCCTCTCTGTACCACGTATGGCCAAACCTTAGCTTCGGAGCTTGCCGTTGCCCCACTGTCCCTTGCCTCCCTGAGCCTCGCTGACCTTGTGGTCATGTCTGCCTCGTCGAGTTCTTCTTCCTCGCCAACAGAATCGGCCGCGATCGCTCAAAATTGAGCTTGTCGTCCTCGGAATCCCCAACTCCGACCGTCACCTTCGCCATTGTTTCTGGTCGCTTCCGACCTCGCCCAGCCTCCTCGATAAGCTCTTCACGCTCACGGTGAGCAACCGGTTCTCTAACACCTCTCCACTGCCCTCCTCCTTCTCTTGGTTGTCCCCGCGCTGCAAGCCGCCGCCGTTCGCCATATATGCCACCGTAGCCATCGCTCCGACGACCCTAAGTTAGCGGCGCCGCCTCTAACTAGTACATTGTGAAGCCCCGGTTCGAACGATCCAAACCACAACCCCATGCGTGTCCCCTGCCGCCGTAACCGGTGACCACCTGGTGGTGGCTGCTGGTGCTGACATGGCCGCTATGCAACTTAGCCACGGTGGCATATGACGTGTCCCCGGCCCCACAAGTCAGCCTCTTGGGATAGACCCAGCCCCGGTGAGAATCATCCCAGCCCTATGGTGACATCAGCCTGGGTGTGCGCTGATGCAGTAAAGGTTTAATAAATTGTTTTAATAATCCCATAAATGGGCTTAATCTTATAAATTCAATATATAATTATTTATAAGGCAGAAAAATATGAATAATATATCAAAATGTTTAGAAAAATAAGATCTACACAATAGACTCAAAATTATTCATTGTTCAATAACTTTAATTACAAGTTTAATTAGAAGAACTAGTGAACCGCCGCAGGTGACTCCAGGGTATCTCCTGTATTAGGTTTGGACCCCTCGAACACCGCTTAAATTGCAAAGAATGCTTTAGGGTTTCATTTCGATAGTATTAACTTGTCATATCATCATCCTTGCTTGAACATTGCACCGATGCCATGTGTTGATTGTTGTTTCCCTTTCTTTCTGGTGTTTGCTTATTCTCGGTAGAATACGATATCGAGATCAAGATCGAAGATCGAGATCAACACCATCGAAGGCTGAAAAACAATACTTGGCCAACTATAACCAAGTCCAGTACAAGATATCCGAAGAGCTGCTTTGAGTATCAACAGGCAAAGGCAACCATAGCCCTACCATTATACAATCCGATGATTTCAAAAGCATTTCAATTTTTGCCATGTTGCCTACGATTCTACTATGGTCTTTTATCGATAGATAGAGTATCCTATCTATTGCATTACTCCCTTTCAGCTTATACTACCTGATCCACTTCTCCTAGTATAACTAGGTTTGGCTTGTGTGCACTCCTAGAGCTATTATTTGTGTCTTGCTGAGTCATGCTTAGGTGTCAGTGCTGGTTCATCTAGAAGATGTACCAAATGCAGAGAATCTAGTATGACATAAAATCGAGGTATGCCAATGAAGTGATATCATTGGTAAAGATTAAACATGCTAAGGCTTGTATGGGAGGCCATGGTGGGATGTGGTTTTTGTAGTCCCATGCTCGCCACCACTAGGAACTGAGTTCTTGCCTTTGGACCAAGACGAGCGTACAACCACATGGGGCTTGGGAACCCCATCGCTGATTAACTTGCCTAGTAGATTCCATGAGTCACCTAGTTCGGGCTTTCCATTTGGCATACACATTGAAAATGTTTTCAAAAACGGAGGAGAAGGAGGTGCATCATAATAGGTAGGTAAGCATGGACGGGGTTGCTTGGGGTAGATGGCGCCCCTAATAAACCAACCTCTCCCACATCTTTAGGGACCGGCTTCGGGATTTGACCTGTTACGGCGAAACCATCCTTAGGGTGTGAATCATGGTCTCGGCGAAAGCAAGGTAAAGGTCATGGCCAACCACCCTCTGCCGACCTTCCAAGGAAGAGGGCTAAAATATTGGCATTAAGAGTCGGTTGGCACGTGTGGGTAAAGTTATACACCCCTGCACGGTTAAATCTTTTCGAAAAGCCGTGTTCACGGTTATGAACGCTTGGTGACCAAATTATAAGATGATAGAGAAGATTAACCTAATCGTAAAACTTGGCAGATCAACATGTGCTTAAGGATGCTTCCTTATGGGTACGAGGGGGTGATCCTAGTTCTGAGATGAGGATTACTTTGGTGGATATCAAAGATGATGATCAATTCTTTGGAGATGTCACCCTCGTATCCCCTTTAAAAAATGTTCTGATTAGACGAGCTTCTTTGCCCTCGTGTTCTATAAACAAAGATGGCTTTATGCAAAATAACCCCACCAGCCATAATTCTTGCGTAGTACACCCTGTACTAACCCTTGCTTTGTTGATACTTTTGTAGCAGAATAAGTGTTCCCCTGAAGACAAGTTTTCTACGACATCGACACCGATGAGTAGCGTGGGGTTCCCGGCCGGCAGCCTAGAATCTATGGGCTGGGACGTCATCGTTATGATTTAGGCCTCTTAGGACATTTGTTAAGTTTGCTATACTTAATAGCATAATTTTACTTCCGTTGTTTGATGTTTGTGTTCAGTGACCTCTGCTTGTAATATTTTGGTTCTTCGCTCAGTTATGAGCTTGCTGTAATAATTTTTGTGTCGCAGGGTTACTGTTGTGTTACCGATTTCTCACCGAATATCCTCGTGCTCTAGGTTAAGCTTATGTCAGGCTAAGGTCTGGGATTTGTTTAACCCTGATCCCAGGGTGTCACATTTCTTATCCCTCTCTAATAGCCGATAGTTGTATCGAGTCTCGATGGGTTGTTTAGTGCATGCTTCGCTGCCGCTTCAGTCCACCATACCTATTTACGCGAGAGCCGCTGAATTCTAGACTAGCCGTGTACTAGCCTCAGTATTGATCGCTCCCTTTTTATTTTGCCCTTTGTCGGCACCCCTTTTGTTTTAGAAGGTTTGAGATCGACGTCGTTAGTAGGGTTACCCTTCCGGCTTGGCCTAGGCAGGGTTATGGACGCCATTGGTTATTCTTTAGGGCTCTTAGCCCCATTTGCATATTTGTAATGTATATCTATACTCTTGACTCATGGAGTCGTTGTTGTATATATATATATTGTGTGGGTTCCATCATGGACTATTGTGTAATGATATTACTTTGTTTTGCACCCCCACGCAAGTGCCTTGTAGGCATCTTTGAATCGTTTCTATGCGGGTTTGGCGGCAATTGCTAAAACTTGTATAGGGCCGATTCGAGGATGTTACCAAGTGGTATCAGAGCTCAGCTGTTGCGATAGTCCACTCATCTAGCCTGTAGGATAACCTAGCTAAAGGACGAAGTAGAGTGTCCAAAACTATTTTGCAAAAATCAGTTGAATAGATCTGATTAGGTATGTTTTTACTCCTTACCCCTATGCTATTCTCCTCTTACCTCTGCATGTTTGAATATGTTCTCTTACCTTTCTTCGAGTCTAGGATTTCTCGCGGTTGGGTTCCCATTGTACTTTCAGGGTTTCACTCCCTCCCTTTATAACGGTGGATCTACAATCATCAAATATGCTTCTCGTTTGTTGTACCTTCATCCAATATTTTTGTTCCTTGTACTCTTTATCTGTCTCTACACCTTGATGGATATCCGTATCATTGAAAAACATATGAGGAGGATGACCAATGGTGAAGTTGGAGTATACCTTGAGCATGCGTTGTTCATGCCAATGGAGACATCGTGGAACCTAATCATTATGTCTTTCATACGATTTCTTTTGTATCTTCTAGTGGTCCCCAACACGATGACATCATCTATGAAGAGTGTGCACCACTCCTTTATTTTCCAAAATTGCTTGTGAAAATCTTCAGACTGAATTCCGAAAGTTGTTGCATGATTCTTCTATTTGTGTACAGAGTAATGCTTTGAGTGCATAATGGATTCATGACCATACCACTACTCTTATCATTCTCTTTTGTATGTTGAATGGTGGATCAATGTAATCTTACTCCTTCCACAGAAGTTAGAGGTGGCCTTACCTTTCGATACCTCTATCTTTGTCTTTGTTTCTCCTGAGTGTTCTCTCGACGTACGTGAACGACGACCCCTTGTTGGTGGTATCACTGATTTCAAGGTGAAGCGACAATCTTTGTTAGTGGTGTCACAAGGATCTACCTAAAGCGAGAAGATTCAGATCATTAGCCTTCTTCCCCGTACCATGAGGCGGATCTCGAGGGAGAGATCCATTGTTAGTGGTGTCGAATTGTAGCACCCCGGTAAAATCACTACAAGAAAATCGATGTGTTTTGCCTGTGTACATCATCATGATAGCATGCTCATGTCATCATGCCAGATTGCATTTGAGCATCGTCATGTCATCATGCATATGTTTGCCTAAAACTATTCCAAAAGCCTATCTTTATTTTCTAAATATCCCCCTCTTCATTTTAAATGTGAAACCCTCGGTCCACCCGGATCTTTTATTTGTCTAAACTATTTTGCAAAAATATATTTAAAATCAAATAAAAATAAATAAACTATTTTGTCAAATCGGGGCAGGCAGCCGCAGGCCAGGCCTAGAACCCCAGCCCGCAGCCACCTACGACCCAGATCGACTAAACCTAACCCTACCTAGCAAACCCTACCTAACCCTAGTCCCTGCCCCAAACCCCCACCTATTCTAATCCCCCCGCCGCCGGTAGTATCACAAGCACCTACACATGCACGCTTGGATTCACCCTGGCCACACCCACATCGCAGCAACCACGCGCGAGGCCCCGCTCCTCTCCCTGTGTCGCAACCACGTACGCAAGCAAGGCCAAAACCGCGTCGTTCCCGACACGTTCCTCTCCCCGTCCCCAACCCCCACCCTACAAACCTGGCCCCCACCTACTCCGTCGCTCCCGTACTCCCTCCCCGAGATATCCACCCCGAGCACCTCGTACTCATCCGCAGTCGGCCTCCCTTTGCGCTTCCGCGACCACTGCCTCCCCCCGTCCCTCATCCTCACCCGCACGAGGCCACATCCGCTCAACCCTGTGCCACCTGCTCGCTAGGAGCCCTCCCGCTGGCCTCCGCGCGGTCCTGGTTTCACTGGCAACCGCCACCTCCTTCCTCGGTCCCTATAGAGCTGCCCCGAGCACTTCGTGTTCCAGGCGAACAATCACCCCCAACCCTACCATGTCTTACTCTCTGGCGCCACTGCGCCCGCCTCGCAAGCGTGTCCTCGCCCGCTTCGATGGTTGCTGCTACGACCATGTCCCCTCCTCGGCCCTCCTTTGCTACCAGCGACCCGAGCCACTGCCTCCGCATGGCCGGGCAGAGCCCCACTGCTCTCCTTCACCGAACCCGCCTCCTGAAGTTCCCTCTGCACCCTTGCTTGTGCCATGGCAACCCCATCATCTGCATTGGTTGCACATGTAACTCGCCGCCCTGCAGTGCCCTAGCCGCCTCCTCTCCTCTGTGCGATGTCGTGCCACTGAGCCACCCTCCATGTCCGCCCATCCCCGACAGCGTGCGCCGCTCCCTCGAGCCACAACCAAGCACCACGCATGCTCGTTTTCCTATGTCACCGTGCCTCTAATGTTTTGACCTTGTTTATCTGTTGCTGTCGTGCGAGTGAACATGCCGAAGGAAAACAAGTTAGCTCACAAGTTAGCTCACACCGTGCCTCTAATGTTTTGACCTTGTTTATCTGTTGCTGTGTGCTTTTGTTATCGCGGTTCACCCGAGCACTTGTGTTTTGTGTCCGATCCCCGCCCTCCAAGACCGACCTCATCAAGATCTACATCGAAGCTAAAAGCCCGGGAACTCCGTCACTAATCCCGGAGATCTCCTACATGGAATCTACAGACCACGGAGGACCATTGGTGCAGAACCCGAGTCTAGCATCATCATCAATAACTTTGACAAGGATGCCAAGTTTTCCTTCACGGATTCGAAACCTTGAAGTCCGATCCCGGTGTCCGAAGTCGAGACATAACTGAACCCCTCAAACGCCAAGTTCTTCTTCCCGAATCCGAAGACCCTGTTCCCGGAGGAGAAGATTGATCCCACCGAAGACCTATCCCCCGTCGAACCCTGAGACCCTAGATCTGAACCCCGACGTGTGACCCCTTTCCTAGCCCAATTTTATAAATCGTCATCTATATAAATTGTTGCATATTAAATTGTTCATGCTTGCATACATCTCATCATGTGGGTTTGGGGGCATTATGCCGGTTCACCTAATAATTAAATATAGAGTCTATATGCGGGCTATTTTAGTCGTATATTGGCCCCATTTAAATTTACGTAGCCAACCGATAACGTGTTTTGCAAGTCAACATTTAAATTGTGGGGTATATAAACAACTTGAACCATATAATTAATTGTTGGGACCCCGGTTCCGCTTAATATTGCCTACCTACATCGCATCTTTGCCATGTCATGCATCATGCCTGATCTTCTGTCAAAGTATTAAATAGTGCATCCGGTGTTTTTTAGTGGTTTGCTTCTTCACAGATTAGGCCATTGAGTTGATGCGAGTAACGACAAGTCCTTCGGATGTGTACCTTCAGAAGTGTTGCCCAGGCGAGCATTCTCCCCCTTTCTACCTATTTTGCATGTATAGTATTTACTTCCTCATGTTGATCTATTGCTATCTGTGCTACATTGCTATAGTTTTCGTACCATTTATATCCCCTGCAGCCTATATTACCTTGGACACATCCTATTGTCTGTTGATTGATAGTCAGTCGGCCTTGCGAGTCGTAGTTACTTGCTCAGGTGCTTCTTTGCGTCGTTGTTGTTCCACCATTGTTGGAAGGTTGACACATGCTTAATGGTGGAGATGATCATGACTTTAATTCAACTTGATAATTAAAATGCTGGAAATAGATATAACTAATGTAGAGGTACCAGTAGGCCATAGCTAATATTTGGTTTTTAACCGCTCACTTGTGTCCTGTAGGCCTAGAGTACTTGATACCTGTTCCTTGACTATGGCATTGCTCGCATGTGGGACCATGAATCCCCTTAGTCATAACTTGATTCATTTCTTATTACTTGGGGACACAAACTAGTTTGGCGTGTTATTACTATCATGTACTTACGCCATGCTTTATTGCTTTATTTACGATTGAGCATGGAGTGCTTATACTGTTTAGTACTTGTGACATGTTTTCGTGGTATCGACAAGCCCAGTCACACTTTCAGGTTCCCAGTCGTTTACAGCCGTCTACACAAACCATAGGTTCATCTCGTTGCCGGCCAACTTCATCGCGGAGAGCTTAGTGGGATGGCCCTCTAAAATATTTTATGAATCTTGTTATTTCTTTGCCGTGAATGTCTTTGGGTTTTATTTGGTTTTTCCAGGGTTGATCATGTGCGTGTTGCTATTTGTGCACCCTTGCGGGGTAAATCTTTCTGAAAGCCGTGCTCGTGGTTATGGATGACTTGGACCACAATATCTCGATCATAGACAACCATAACTAAAGTAGTGCTACAAATTTAACTTTGACATGTGTAGTAATCAGTTTCACTGCAATGTAATGAGTAAATAAAAGTGCCCACAACTACTGGATTTGGGATGTCTTATGCTAATCGTATCTGACTAGTAAGTATTCCAGCTACAACAGAATGGTTAACTAAAACTGCCCACTGCTTATGATATCAGGATGACTCATGCTATCTATATCTGACTAGTAAGTGCTGCAACTCTAATGGAATGAATAAAGCTGCCAACTATGTGAGTTCCTTGGTTTGCCTTCCTCGTTTGGTCTCGAGGGGAAATACCAGGATGGGTATGATTGGTGTTAGTATCAGGTTGGTCCCGAGTAGGTCTTTCTTATCCCTATCTAATAGCCGACAGTTGTATCGAGTCTCTATAGGTTGTTTAGTGCATGCTTCATTGCCGCTTCAGTCCACCACACCTATGTAGGCGAGAGCCGCCAAATTCTAGACTCATCGTATACTGGCCTTAGTACTGACCGCTCCCTTTCTTTTTTTCCCTTTGTCGGCACCCCTTTTGTTTTAGCAGGTTTGAGATCGATGTTGTTAGCAGGGTTGCCCTTCCGGCTTGGCCTGGGCTGGGTTATGGAAGACAATGATTATTATTCAAGGCTCTTAGCCCCATTTCCATCTTATCCATACTCGCGCATTGTATCGTTTTCAAGGTGATTTGGATCTTTCTACTGTATATTTGTACTCTAGACTCATGGAGTTGTTTTTGTATATATATATGTTCTGTGGATTCCATCGTGGACTATTGTGTAATGATATTACTTCATTTTCCACACACACGCAAGTGCCTGGTGGGCATCTTTGAATCGTTTCTAAGCGGGTTTGGCAGGAATTACTAAAACTTGCATAGGGCCGATTCGAGGGTGTTACATGTTCCTTCAAAACTCAAAGACGATTATTCTGATAATAATATTAAATCAAAGATGCAAAGTGCGAGTCCACATTGATGAAAAAGGAAGAATAAAAAAATCTTTTTGTATTTTCGCGGATAGGGATTAAAGAACAAAAAAACTTGCAACCAAGGAAGGGTTTTAAGAAAAGAAAAAGAAACAAAAGAAAACTAAAAACGAAAGCAAAGGAAAAACCGAAAAGTGTTGGAACAAGCCAACACGAGTGTTTCAAAGCTCTCAAGGAGCTAGAGTACAACCTTCTTATTACATAAATAAATTTTTCGGGGGAACACATCCCCAAGCTCAGGCTTTTACAAGCCATTTTGTTGCTCATTGTGATGGCGGTGGATAGTTTCCCACATTCCATTGGCTGCTCCAATCATGGAACTGGGTGGCAAGGCTTGCCATAGCGTCTCGAAGGTTGATGGAGAGGTTGTTCATGTTTTGAATATTCCCTTCGAGTGCATAGATGTCTTCATAGGTGGTGTAGTAGTTTAGTGGCTGCTCGTCCTGTTCGGGTCTTCCTTGTTCTACTTCTTCATCTTCTCCTCCTCCCATGGGTATTTCTTGTTGGGGTAGATTAGTGATACGTTGCAAACGTATCTATAATTTTTGATGTTCCATGCTTGGTTTTTATCTACTTTCTTATGTTTTGTTCCAACTTTGGACTACATTTTATACACTTTCTTGGACTAACCTATTAACAAGATGCCACAGTGCCAGCTACCCGTTTTCTGCTGTTTTTGGTTCCAGGAAAGTCAGAAAATGAATATTCTCGGAATCGGATGGGACAAAAGCCCAAGTTGATATTTTACCGGAAGACTCACGGAGCCAGAAGACGAGATGGAGAGGGGCCACAGGGCGGCCACACCATGTGGTGGCACGGGCTAGCCCTGGCCATGCCACCAGGTGGTGTGGGCCCCCTGGCCGCCCATCGACCTTGCCTCTGCGCCTATAAGATGCCTCCCGATGCAAAACCCTAAATAGAACAGCCTCCAGCCACGAAAAGTTCCGCAGCACCGCCACCACTGAAGGGGAGATTCAGGGGACAGAAAGTCTCTGTTCCGGCACCCTATCGGGACGGCGAAGTGCCCCCGGAGCCATCTCCATCGATCTCCACCACCATCTCCATCGCCATTGCTGATTCCCATGATGATGAGGGAGTAGTTCTTCCTCGAGGCTAAGGGTTATACCGGTAGCTATGTGTTCATCTCTCTATCTATGCATGATCATATTGTGATCATGATCTTTGTAATCAAGTATATCTACTTTGCTACTCAAGTTCTTTAATAGATCTCTACTCTCCCCATGTGTGTGAAACTGATAGCGTGCACACCATGGTGGCACTTAAGCTAGAGATTACAAATACTTGTTATGAGTTATATTTGGAGTTGGATGTCTTTATGAAATTGTGGTGTTTGTTGGAACCATCTAGTGCTCAAGGTGACAGTGTGGGGTTATATAGATGGGAAAGGCTTACTTTGATGTGTACTGTTATAGCCCTACCATGGATTAGAGTGTCCAACCGGAGAGTAGTTCAGAGTAGTATCATAAAGAGAAGATATTTATATGAGAGTGTTCACTAGTGAAAGTATGATCCCTAGGCCTTGTTTCTAAGCATTGAAACACCGTTTGCAACTAGATCTGTTACATGTTTGCTTGCTTCCATCTTTATTTCAGTTTGCCTTTAGTCTCTTCCATGCCATCAAGCTATTTTTTGGCACTGTTGTCTTATATCCATACCACTTGTATTTTACTATCTCTTCGCTGAACTAGTGCGCCTATACACCTGGCAAGTGTATTGGGTGTGTTGGGGACACAAGAAACATCTTATATCTTGATTGTAGGATTGCTTGAGAGGGATACCTTTGACCACTTCCTCCCTGAGTTCGATCAACCTTGGGTGATCCACTTAAGGGAAAACTTGTTGCTGTTCTACAAACCTCTGCACTTGGAGGCCCAACAACTGTCTACAAGAATAGAAGTGCGTAGACATCAAGCTATTTTCTGGCGCCGTTGCTAGGGAGGTAAGGTAAAAGGTACTCACATCCTCCGGTGTGAGTGCTCGAAGTTATTTCCTTTAGATTCTACAATTTTTTCTTTTTGTTTCTTGTTTTCACTAGTTAGGCTTAATGGAAAACAACAACAAAATTAGAGAGATTTATAGTATTTATCTTGAGTTAGGACATGACGAGTTTGAAGAGAAAATTAAAAAACCTTTGGAAATTTATTTGCATGCTAATAGCAATGTTATTAGTATGCATTCTTTGAAAACCACTATTGCTAATGCTATGGAAAAGTCTAAGCTTGGGTAAGCTGGTTTTGATGAGCATGACATTTTTAGTCCCACAAGCACGGAGGAGAAAATTTACTTTGATGATACTATGCCTCCAATATATGATGATTACAATGATGAATATGATATTTTTAGTCCAGCTACTATTGAGGAGAAAATTAATTATGATTACAATATGCCTCCTATATTTGATGATTATGGTGATGAGAATAATAATGATAGCTATTTTGTTGAATTTGCTCCCACTACTATTAATAAGAATGACTATGCTTATAGGGAGAGTAATAATTATTTTATGCATGTGGCTCATGATAAGAATGTTTTATGTGATAGTTATATTGTTAATTTTATTCATGATGCTACTGAAAGTTATTATGAGAGAGGGAACATGGTTTTATGCATCTCAACAATATTAAGTTTCCCCTCTTTATGTTGAAATTTTTGAAGTTGTACTTGTTTTGCTTTCATATGCTTGTTGCTTTGTGCTTTCATGACTTGTTTCTTTACAAGATTATTTTTCATAGGAAGTGGTTTAGACTCAAATGTGTTTTATATTTGCTTCTTGATGCTCTCTTTTACTCTAAATTCATATTTCTTATGTGAGCATCATTGAAATTATCATGCCTAACTTAAAGGCGTTCAAGAAAAGTACTTATTGGGAGATAACCCAAAAGTTTTAGATGAGTCTTGGAAGTTATTACCTCTGTAATAACCGCTCCTTATCCTTTTTATTTGCTTTGTGTGCCAAGAGTAACCTCTAATGAGAGAGAAGTAATGATTGGGAAAGTTGCTGTCCCAAAACAGATTTTTGTGCTTCACTGTAAAAATTCGTGTAAAATCTCGGTACGTCTTTTTGAGGTGTGAATTTTTGTGCTTCTTCCCCAGGTTGTTATCTAACTTTCCTTAGATCAACACGTTTCGATTTGAGCAACATAAGGTCTTCCAAAAAAAATTGGTTTTTCCTTGCTGGTCTTTTTTGACAGATTTCTGCCATTATTTCCATTTGCCTCTTAATCTCTTTCTCTTTGAGTTCTCTTTGATCATTTGAACTTTTTAAAGGAAGTGCTACAGTAGCTTTTGTTTTAATGGAATTTTTACTTGTGTTGGAACTGAACCAAAAAGACTTATTATCTTGAGTGCACTAATGTTGCTAATAAAGATTGTGTGAAGTTTTGTATGAAGGAAAAATTTCAGGTGTATGGAAGGAATGATGTAATGAGATGAAGAATGGACTAAAGCTCAAGCTTGGGGATGCCACGCGTGTCACCCCAAGAAATATCCAAGAAGTACAAGCGTCAAAGCTTGGGGATGCCCAAGGCATCCCCTTCTTCATCAATAAAAATCCCAGGTTTCTTCCAAACACTTCATTTTTATTGTTTCATGCACAGTTGTGTTGTTCTTGGAGCGTCTTCTTTTTCATTTTCGTTTTGGTTTTTCGTTTGCTTGGTTTTCTTAGTTTGCTGAATAAATTGGTTGGATCCCCTCTTTCATGCATTGGTTTTCAAATAGTTTGGTTTGGATTGGAAAAGAGTAGGAAAGTTCATGCTTAAGTGGTAAAAGGAGCTTGTTTTTTACTGTGGCCTATGCTTTGTCATGCCATGATTGATATTGATTTGGCTTTCTGTTTAGTGATCTTTGTTGTAGCATGACTTGTTATAAACAATTGAGATTGCTTAATGTGCCTTGGAAGAATCATGCGTTGTTTTAGCATATTAAAGCACAATATTGTGGTATTCTCCTTTGATGCTTTATTTGGGTTAACTTGGCGCATGCTCACACCATGTTATGACTATCCAAAGTCACCATAGCCTTTATGATCCTTTAGTTTTCTACTTATAATATCACTTTATGCTTTGAGTAATGATGTTTTGTCGCTCTGCATGATTATGGCCATTATTGCTCTCTTAGTTGGTCGCTCCCAGTCTTTTGCTAGCCTCCGTAACCAAGTATGAGTTCCACTCATGCATCCAACTCCTAAAACCAAGTTATTCCAAAGAGTCCACCATACCTACCTGTTAGCATTTGCTATTCCAAGTATATTCATGTTTTTATCTACCTTCCGAATTAAACTTGTTATGTGAAAATTAGTGATTAAAGCTCTCACGAACTTGATGGCACACTTTACTTTCCTTGCACTTAATAAACTTGAACCATTGTGTCATCTATGTTGTATATGCTTGCACTTGTACGTTGGGGATTAGCAGAACCATGTCGTCATGGGGAATGCTTTCAACATTGCACTTGTACATTGTACCTAGTTTATATCATGCTCTTTTGTCTATGGATGTCGTTGGTGTGAAATGAAACGAGAGCTTGTAAGTCCATGGAGTTATGTATGTGTGTTAGAGAAACGCCTGGGCCGCTGGTCTAATCCATGCTGTCATGGTGGAAACCTGAAGTGTAACCATAATGAGCTGTCTATGAAGCATTCTTCTTACAAAAAAAGAGTCAGATATTGAGAAAAAAGAGAAAAAGAAAAAAAAAGATATGAGAAAAGAGGAAAGAGAGAAGAAAGCACCATTTTCCCATGGTAAATAAGAAGATTGCTGAGATGCTCATTGTCTGCTTGCCTTGCCATTTTGATATGGGGATTCTTCCGTATCATCGAGCAAGGGGTACCCCGCTGGCGGTTCTCTATGATACACATGCACCTACAATGACAAGAACTTACCGGTAACTAAACTTGAGTAGCATGAGGAGTGGCCCTCGTATTCAAGGGACATGAGATTTCCAACTTATACTTTGTCAAGCATATACTCCATAGTTTGTTCACTTTAACCTTAATCACTTCAAGATGCTTATGATAGGGGCAATGAGAGCTAAAAGCTAATAAGTACCATAATTTTTGGAAGCTCTTTATGAAACTTGAATCTCTGCTTCCTTCTATGAAGGCCTTTCTTTTACTTTTATGTTGAGTCTCCACCTTCTATCTTTATGCACCTACTTTGAGAGCATAGTGGCCATTCTTAGTTCTATGTGCATTGTCCCAAGACTTGTTGATTGATGCATAACTTTGATATTTCTTGTTTTAAACTATTTGTATCTAGTCACTCTTATGAACTTTGAAGGTGTCCTATGCATTTATATTTGCTACTCTATGAGGGACAAGCTGAATGCCACTATGCTATATTTTCTTTATGTGAAAAAAACAAACGTCTTGCAAAGCATTCTTATTCATGAATATTTTGTTTGTGCCTTTTCATGTTGTGTCTTCTTGCTAGAACTTTATCTTTCATGCTATGTTGAAGTACTATGATCCCAGCTTTCAATTTTTTACAAATACTTTGATCAAGTTTTTGATGGTGCATGTCACCTCAAAAATTATTCTTTTTTTTATCCCTTACCTAGTCGAGGACGAGCAGGAGTTAAGCTTGGGGATGTTGATACGTTGCAAATGTATCTATAATTTTTGATGTTCCATGCTTGGTTTTTGTCTACTTTCTTATGTTTTTTCCAACTTTGGAGTACTTTTAATACACTTTCTTGGACTAACCTATTAACAAGATGCCATAGTGCCAGCTGCCTGTTTTCTACTGGTTTTGGTTCCAGGAAAGTCAGAATATGAATATTCTCAGAATTGGACATGACAAAAGCCAAAGTTGATATTTTACCGGAAGACTCACGGAGCCAGAAGACGAGACAGAGAGGGGCCATAGGGCGGCCACACCATGTGGTGGCGCGGGCTAGCCCTGGCCGCGCCACCCGGTGGTGTGGGCCCCCTGGCCGCCCACCGACCTTGCCTCTTTGCCTATAAGATGCCTCCTCATGCAAAAACCCTAAATCGAACAGCCTCCAGCCACGAAAAGTTCCGCAGCGCTGCCGCCACCGAAGGGGCGATTCAGGAGACAGAAATTCTCTGTTCCGGCACCCTGCCGGGACGGGGAAGTGCCCCTGGAGCCATCTCCACCAATCTCCACCACCATCTCCATCGCCATTGCTGCTTCCCATGATGATGAGGGAGTAGTTCTTCCTCGAGGCTAAGGGTTCTACAAGTAGCTATGTGTTCATCTCTCTCTCTACGCATGATCCTATTCTGATCATGAGCTTTGTAATCAAGTAGATCTACTTTGCTACTCAAGTGCTTTAATAGATCTCTTCTCTCCCCATGTGTGTGAAAGTGACAACGTGCACACCATGGTGGCACTAGGCTAGAGATTACAAATACTTGTTATGAGTTATATTTGGAGTTGGATGTCTTTATGAAACTCTGGTGTTTGTTGGAACCATCTAGTGCTCAAGGTGACAGTGTGGGTTTATCTAGATGGGAAAGGCTTACATTGAGGTGTGCAGTTATAGCCCTACCATGGATTAGAGTGTCCAACCGGAAAGTAGTTCAGAGTAGTATCATAAAGAGAAGATATTTATATGATAGTGTTCACTAATGAAAGTATGATCCCTAGGCCTTGTTTCTAGGCATTGAAACACCGTTTGCAGCTAGATCTGTTACATGTTTGCTTGCTTCCATCTTTATTTCAGTTTGACTTTATTCTCTTCCACGCCATCAATCTATTTTCTGGCACCGTTGTCTTATATCCATACCACTTGTATTTTACTATCTCTTCGCTGAACTAGTGCACCTATACACCTGACAAGTGTATTGGGGACACAAGAAAATTCTTGTATCTTGATTGTAGGATTGCTTGAGAGGGATACCTTTGACCACTTCCTCCCTGAGTTCGATAAACTTTGGGTGATCCACTTAAGGGAAAACTTGCTGCTGTTCTACAAACCTCTGCACTTGGAGGCCCAACAACTGTCTACAAGAATAGAAGTGCGTAGACATCAAGCTATTTTCTGGCGCCGTTGCTGGGGAGGTAAGGTAAAAGGTACTCACATCCTCCGGTGTGAGTGCTCGAAGTTATTTCCTTTAGATTCTACAATTTTTTCTTTTTGTTTCTTGTTTTCACTAGTTAGGCTTAATGGAAAACAACAACAAAATTAGAGAGATTTATAGTATTTATCTTGAGTTAGGACATGACGAGTTTGAAGAGAAAATTAAAAAACCTTTGGAAATTTATTTGCATGCTAATAGCAATGTTATTAGTATGCATTCTTTGAAAACCACTATTGCTAATGCTATGGAAAAGTCTAAGCTTGGGTAAGCTGGTTTTGATGAGCATGACATTTTTAGTCCCACAAGCACGGAGGAGAAAATTTACTTTGATGATACTATGCCTCCAATATATGATGATTACAATGATGAATATGATATTTTTAGTCCAGCTACTATTGAGGAGAAAATTAATTATGATTACAATATGCCTCCTATATTTGATGATTATGGTGATGAGAATAATAATGATAGCTATTTTGTTGAATTTGCTCCCACTACTATTAATAAGAATGACTATGCTTATAGGGAGAGTAATAATTATTTTATGCATGTGGCTCATGATAAGAATGTTTTATGTGATAGTTATATTGTTAATTTTATTCATGATGCTACTGAAAGTTATTATGAGAGAGGGAACATGGTTTTATGCATCTCAACAATATTAAGTTTCCCCTCTTTATGTTGAAATTTTTGAAGTTGTACTTGTTTTGCTTTCAGATGCTTGTTGCTTTGTGCTTTCATGACTTGTTTCTTTACAAGATTATTTTTCATAGGAAGTGGTTTAGACTCAAATGTGTTTTATATTTGCTTCTTGATGCTCTCTTTTACTCTAAATTCATATTTCTTATGTGAGCATCACTGAAATTATCATGCCTAACTTAAAGGCGTTCAAGAAAAGTACTTATTGGGAGATAACCCAAAAGTTTTAGATGAGTCTTGGAAGTTATTACCTCTGTAATAACCGCTCCTTATCCTTTTTATTTGCTTTGTGTGCCAAGAGTAACCTCTAATGAGAGAGAAGTAATGATTGGGAAAGTTGCTGTCCCAAAACAGATTTTTGTGCTTCACTGTAAAAATTCTTGTAAAATCTCGGTACGTCTTTTTGAGGTGTGAATTTTTGTGCTTCTTCCCCAGGTTGTTATCTAACTTTCCTTAGATCAACACGTTTCGATTTGAGCAACATAAGGTCTTCCAAAAAAAATTGGTTTTTCCTTGCTGGTCTTTTTTGACAGATTTCTGCCATTATTTCCATTTGCCTCTTAATCTCTTTCTCTTTGAGTTCTCTTTGATCATTTGAACTTTTTAAAGGAAGTGCTACAGTAGCTTTTGTTTTAATGGAATTTTTACTTGTGTTGGAACTGAACCAAAAAGACTTATTATCTTGAGTGCACTAATGTTGCTAATAAAGATTGTGTGAAGTTTTGTATGAAGGAAAAATTTCAGGTGTATGGAAGGAATGATGTAATGAGATGAAGAATGGACTAAAGCTCAAGCTTGGGGATGCCACGCGTGTCACCCCAAGAAATATCCAAGAAGTACAAGCGTCAAAGCTTGGGGATGCCCAAGGCATCCCCTTCTTCATCAATAAAAATCCCAGGTTTCTTCCAAACACTTCATTTTTATTGTTTCATGCACAGTTGTGTTGTTCTTGGAGCGTCTTCTTTTTCATTTTCGTTTTGGTTTTTCGTTTGCTTGGTTTTCTTAGTTTGCTGAATAAATTGGTTGGATCCCCTCTTTCATGCATTGGTTTTCAAATAGTTTGGTTTGGATTGGAAAAGAGTAGGAAAGTTCATGCTTAAGTGGTAAAAGGAGCTTGTTTTTTACTGTGGCCTATGCTTTGTCATGCCATGATTGATATTGATTTGGCTTTCTGTTTAGTGATCTTTGTTGTAGCATGACTTGTTATAAACAATTGAGATTGCTTAATGTGCCTTGGAAGAATCATGCGTTGTTTTAGCATATTAAAGCACAATATTGTGGTATTCTCCTTTGATGCTTTATTTGGGTTAACTTGGCGCATGCTCACACCATGTTATGACTATCCAAAGTCACCATAGCCTTTATGATCCTTTAGTTTTCTACTTATAATATCACTTTATGCTTTGAGTAATGATGTTTTGTCGCTCTGCATGATTATGGCCATTATTGCTCTCTTAGTTGGTCGCTCCCAGTCTTTTGCTAGCCTCCGTAACCAAGTATGAGTTCCACTCATGCATCCAACTCCTAAAACCAAGTTATTCCAAAGAGTCCACCATACCTACCTGTTAGCATTTGCTATTCCAAGTATATTCATGTTTTTATCTACCTTCCGAATTAAACTTGTTATGTGAAAATTAGTGATTAAAGCTCTCACGAACTTGATGGCACACTTTACTTTCCTTGCACTTAATAAACTTGAACCATTGTGTCATCTATGTTGTATATGCTTGCACTTGTACGTTGGGGATTAGCAGAACCATGTCGTCATGGGGAATGCTTTCAACATTGCACTTGTACATTGTACCTAGTTTATATCATGCTCTTTTGTCTATGGATGTCGTTGGTGTGAAATGAAACGAGAGCTTGTAAGTCCATGGAGTTATGTATGTGTGTTAGAGAAACGCCTGGGCCGCTGGTCTAATCCATGCTGTCATGGTGGAAACCTGAAGTGTAACCATAATGAGCTGTCTATGAAGCATTCTTCTTACAAAAAAAGAGTCAGATATTGAGAAAAAAAGAGAAAAAGAAAAAAAAAGATATGAGAAAAGAGGAAAGAGAGAAGAAAGCACCATTTTCCCATGGTAAATAAGAAGATTGCTGAGATGCTCATTGTCTGCTTGCCTTGCCATTTTGATATGGGGATTCTTCCGTATCATCGAGCAAGGGGTACCCCGCTGGCGGTTCTCTATGATACACATGCACTTACAATGACAAGAACTTACCGGTAACTAAACTTGAGTAGCATGAGGAGTGGCCCTCGTATTCAAGGGACATGAGATTTCCAACTTATACTTTGTCAAGCATATACTCCATAGTTTGTTCACTTTAACCTTAATCACTTCAAGATGCTTATGATAGGGGCAATGAGAGCTAAAAGCTAATAAGTACCATAATTTTTGGAAGCTCTTTATGAAACTTGAATCTCTGCTTCCTTCTATGAAGGCCTTTCTTTTACTTTTATGTTGAGTCTCCACCTTCTATCTTTATGCACCTACTTTGAGAGCATAGTGGCCATTCTTAGTTCTGTGTGCATTGTCCCAAGACTTGTTGATTGATGCATAACTTTGATATTTCTTGTTTTAAACTATTTGTATCTAGTCACTCTTATGAACTTTGAAGGTGTCCTATGCATTTATATTTGCTACTCTATGAGGGACAAGCTGAATGCCACTATGCTATATTTTCTTTATGTGAAAAAAACAAACGTCTTGCAAAGCATTCTTATTCATGAATATTTTGTTTGTGCCTTTTCATGTTGTGTCTTCTTGCTAGAACTTTATCTTTCATGCTATGTTGAAGTACTATGATCCCAGCTTTCAATTTTTTACAAATACTTTGATCAAGTTTTTGATGGTGCATGTCACCTCAAAAATTATTCTTTTTTTTATCCCTTACCTAGTCGAGGACGAGCAGGAGTTAAGCTTGGGGATGTTGATACGTTGCAAATGTATCTATAATTTTTGATGTTCCATGCTTGGTTTTTGTCTACTTTCTTATGTTTTTTCCAACTTTGGAGTACTTTTAATACACTTTCTTGGACTAACCTATTAACAAGATGCCACAGTGCCAGCTGCCTGTTTTCTACTGGTTTTGGTTCCAGGAAAGTCAGAATATGAATATTCTCGGAATTGGACATGACAAAAGCCAAAGTTGATATTTTACCGGAAGACTCACGGAGCCAGAAGACGAGACAGAGAGGGGCCATAGGGCGGCCACACCATGTGGTGGCGCGGGCTAGCCCTGGCCGCGCCACCCGGTGGTGTGGGCCCCCTGGCCGCCCACCGACCTTGCCTCTTTGCCTATAAGATGCCTCCTCATGCAAAAACCCTAAATCGAACAGCCTCCAGCCATGAAAAGTTCCGCAGCGCTGCCGCCACCGAAGGGGCGATTCAGGAGACAGAAATTCTCTGTTCCGGCACCCTGCCGGGACGGGGAAGTGCCCCTGGAGCCATCTCCACCAATCTCCACCACCATCTCCATCGCCATTGCTGCTTCCCATGATGATGAGGGAGTAGTTCTTCCTCGAGGCTAAGGGTTCTACAAGTAGCTATGTGTTCATCTCTCTCTCTACGCATGATCCTATTCTGATCATGAGCTTTGTAATCAAGTAGATCTACTTTGCTACTCAAGTGCTTTAATAGATCTCTTCTCTCCCCATGTGTGTGAAAGTGACAACGTGCACACCATGGTGGCACTAGGCTAGAGATTACAAATACTTGTTATGAGTTATATTTGGAGTTGGATGTCTTTATGAAACTCTGGTGTTTGTTGGAACCATCTAGTGCTCAAGGTGACAGTGTGGGTTTATCTAGATGGGAAAGGCTTACATTGAGGTGTGCAGTTATAGCCCTACCATGGATTAGAGTGTCCAACCGGAAAGTAGTTCAGAGTAGTATCATAAAGAGAAGATATTTATATGATAGTGTTCACTAATGAAAGTATGATCCCTAGGCCTTGTTTCTAGGCATTGAAACACCGTTTGCAGCTAGATCTGTTACATGTTTGCTTGCTTCCATCTTTATTTCAGTTTGACTTTATTCTCTTCCACGCCATCAATCTATTTTCTGGCACCGTTGTCTTATATCCATACCACTTGTATTTTACTATCTCTTCGCTGAACTAGTGCACCTATACACCTGACAAGTGTATTGGGGACACAAGAAAATTCTTGTATCTTGATTGTAGGATTGCTTGAGAGGGATACCTTTGACCACTTCCTCCCTGAGTTCGATAAACTTTGGGTGATCCACTTAAGGGAAAACTTGCTGCTGTTCTACAAACCTCTACACTTGGAGGCCCAACAACTATCTACAAGAATAGAAGTGCGTAGATATCAATTAGCCTTAACCTGCATGTCAAAATGCAAATATCCATCCTCGATAGAGAATAAACCATTAGGCAAAGGAGCCGGGATCAAGTGATCCGCTCTAGGTATATCGAGGAAGTATCTACCATGAGTTTTAGAAGCCATACCATATGCTCTTGGAGTAGGGAGACCAAGATGGTGACTTCCTATCAACGACTGGGTGCTACCTAGTTTGATGTGAAGTGCGTGTGCAAGAACGGTCACAACTCCCCCTCCGCATATGGGTCCTCGAGATTGAAGATCTTGATGCTTAAGGTAAAACACAAGAAGAGCACCAAAATTTCGCATGAAGTTACAATTAACAATAGCAGCCTTTGAGACGATCAACATGTCCTCCTCATTAACTCTGGTAAACTCACCTCGGGCCTGCCGTGTTAGCAATCCCATAAAATAAATAGCGAATAACAAAATGATCAATTTGGTTCCCCTCGGGTGTTGTTGGGGATATACTTTCCGGGTATCCCCACAGTTCCTCACTGACCAGGGTGGCCCACTTCGGGTTAGAGCTTTGCTTCACGGGCGGCCCAGTTAGAGAGAGAAGACGGAGTCCAATCCGGCTACAGGAAGGCCCAGAAGACTTACCGACTTAGCTCCATAATGTTACTTGTAGTTCAAGATGTACTCTATAACCAACTCTTAGTCATAGCCGGATTGATCTCTCCTGTAAAACCCTAGGCCGGATATCTATATAAGCCGTCCTAGGGAGAGTCTTTAGGGCACCAGATAACACCCAATACTTTAGACCCTCAACTCGCACAGGCGATACCATTGTAACCCATATTCCAGCTTTGCCGTATTACTGGATTGCTAGCAGGAGTAGGGTCCGTCCAAAGCCGGTGGATTCGAACCTGGGTAAACTTGTGTGCTCACCATCCTGGAACACCGTACGTCTCACACCCCTCTCTTCTGCACGCCTCGAGGACCCCCTCATGGCGTACTTGTCCTCAATCCGACGATAGTTGGCGCCTACCGTGGGGCAAGTGAGGTTCGGATCTGCGTTCCGAGCGGAATCTGCAAGACTCGGAATCGGCGAGACCATCACCGTCGGTCGCATCCTCTATGCCAGCGACGTCCCTCTCATCGTTCTCGATGAGAATTGGATTCCGGCTAGGGATGTCGTGACTGCCTATACTATCATGTCTTTTGGCGAAATCGATGTTTACATCGGTTTCGCTGAACCTGCCCAACCCACCCCAGCGGTGATGATAGAGGCAGAAGAATCTTCTGGGTCCCCTTTGTCCGCGGAGGAGGCAAAGTTCCAGATCTCAGAAAACCCTAATCCCACCCAGCCCGCACCAGTTGCGGAGATGGTGGAGAAATCCGAGCCTGAAGAAGACCTCACGGTCCAAGACGTATCTGGAGTGGATCTCTCTGGAGAAGCCGGATCCCAGATCGACCCACCCGTGGAAGTCGAAATCCAGGAGGAGCATATGAACGACACTGATTCCGGCTCTGACGATGCCGGGACAGACATGCCTTTCCTCAGGTACACACTAAGATGTGTGATACAGGCGCTAGCGTAGATGCAATCCTCGAAACCATTAAAAGTTTTGATATGGCTGATCGCGAAAGCCGCGGGTACCTCAGGAAGCACGCATCACACTTCGTCCGGTATGTTGGATCCGGATCTGGCTCTGCCGATGCTGGAGAAAACACCGACTTGGTGCTGGAGGCAATAGGAACAAACACCGACGTTCCCGCATCCTCGAATGAATCTATGATGTCGGCAGATTTGCGAAAGTTCTTCGCGGAATACGAAGAGGAGTACAACTCCAAAGCTGCAGAAGAAGGAGAAGCCATGGATGAAGGATCCGAGGAACACTCTCCCAAAGTGCAGGATGACATGGACATCGGAGATAATCCCGAGATCCAGATGTCCGAAAGTACCGATCAAAGCTTGACTCCGAGAAACGGACCCAAAGCCATCTTTGCTACCGGCGCTGCCAAGAAGGCAAAGAAGAAGAACAAGAAGAACAAGACCCTGGCAAAAGACCCCCTCACAGAGGAGGTAATCGCCGAGGAATACGAAGAAGACTCGGATGGAGCACTTATCCCAGACGAGCCAAAAAAAGAAGCATCGGTGGATGGACACGTGATCACTGAAGGTGCCCGTAAACTCATCGATGCCGCATTAACCACACCTATCCCTACAGCTGCAGAACTTACTGCAGATGAGCAGGACGAAAGGGCCCAGGCCCTAGAAGCGCGTCGTCAACAACTCCTTGATGAAGCCAAAAACATCGAGGTGGAGAAGAAGCGTATGTCAAACAAGGAGTACATGTCCCGTCTGCATCAGAAGACACGGAAGCGTCACATAGATGACAACCAATTCCCTCGTGTCCATGCCGTCCTTTTTGGAGATGAAATGGGGAAGCCACGGAAGGATAGCAATGGAGATTGGGTTTACCCCACACTAGTGCAAAATACCGTGGCAACTCGCGAAATTCTATCGGCTAATCCAGGACTAGAGGAGATACGTTTGGGTATCAAGCTACTCAATAAGGGAATGGAGCAGCAAAAGGTCGCCCTATCTGGAAGTCAGAAGCTAGTCTCGGATTCCGACCAATGTCGCACAGATCTGGCATGGGCCGACATAAGATCCCACTACGTTCGGGCGTAGTATCATCACCCCAAACGCAGGGAATACAATTATTCAAGAACTAGATCGTCGGGGCAGCACCACAGAGCTACACATAACTGGAGCAATGTCGCTCCAATCACCGAGAAAAACACGATCGCTGCACTAAATCCGAGGAATCCTCCCCGAAAGGGAGAAGATAAAGAGAAACGTCGGGAGGAGGATCGTCAGAGAATGCCACCTCCTTGACATGAAAACCGTCCGGCTAAGCCTCGCCATGGTGGGAGCGACGGACAAAGGAACGACGGAAACCACGCTGGAACAAGCCGGCAGGGGGCTCATCATAGTCAAGAACCTCCCCAGAGCCGGAATAATGACGCTCCGGACGGAGGCCGGTGATCAGCCGGAAACTATCCAGCTGCACCACCCTCTCCACCACACAGTAATCACAACGGCCCCCAAGGAGGTCAAGGAGGACAACATGGCAGAGGAGGTGGTGGAAAAAGTCGAAGTCCGGCTCCGAGGCACCGTAGCCATAGCCGAAATTCGGGACGATCCCTATCCCCGAACATGCAAGGCACAGGATGAACTCCAATATAGAGGCTCGGCGCTACGAAAACGAAGATGTATACGTGGGCCCAAAATGCTTCGGACCACGCATCAGAGCTAAAAAGTCCCCGGAAGGATTTGCTATCTCAAGAAATATCCAAGCCTACAACGGCATTGCTCGGCTAGACACCTGGTTACAGGATTTCTTCCAAGCCTGCTGCATCGCCAAAGGCAGAAACAGCCTGGTCGCAACCCGATATCTCCCACTTATGATGCGGAAGACGGCACGATCATGGCTCAATGAACTTCTAGCAAACACCATCCATAACTGGTATGATTTACAAAGTGCATTCTTTCGGAATTTCGAAGGCACGTATCGGAGGCCCTGTACGGTTGGAGACCTACAGCGTTGCACCCAGAAAGCCAAAGAAACTTGCCGGGATTACCTCGGACGATGGATTGACACCAAGAACTCCTGCGAAGGAGCAAATGATCAAACTGCGATTGAAACTTTCATCGCAGGTCTCCCAATTGGTTTACTACGCCATCGCTTGAAGTGTGACAAGGTTACTGATCTGGGAGAGATGATAGAAACAGTGAGCAAGTGTGCAGATGCGAACGACGATGCAGAGGGATTACTCAATGTCCTGGCTGTGCCTCAGTCGGCAAAACAACCAAAGCAACAAGCTCAGAAGCGCAAAAATACCTTGGAAGAAAAACCCAACGCGGAGACAGCAGTAGTCACTACTGTTTCTGGGTCTGGAGGACGAGGAGGACATGGCGGAGGTCGCGGGCGTGGTCGTGGGACATCATGGGTTCAAGGTAGAGGAGAGCAACAACCAGGCAAAACCTACACTTGGGTCGACATCGCTAATAACCCATGTGTGCATCACTTGGACGCCAATGGGGGCTCGTCCCACACCAACGCTGAATGTCGTTTTAACGACGACATCAAGAGAGATGATACCGCGGGCTACAAGGCTAAGCGGAAGAAGGGAAAGAAAAATCCTGAAAAGGACAAAGAGACCAAGGAAGATTCTGACATGGAGGAAGCCGATGCTTCAAATCCCAAGTCGGAAGGGAAGAAAACTTTTCCCACCAAGAAGGACACTTATGTCACCTTCCTCGGATCTCAACCAGCAAAGGTTAAGAAAGCAGTTCTCCACGAGCTCAACACAACAGTTCCGGCTGTCCCTCAGTATCTGGACTGGTCGGAAGTGGCAATAACGTTTGACCGCGCTGATTATCCGCCTAAGCTACATAGGCGAGGAAAATACGCCTTAATCGTCAATCCACTTATTGACGGTTATGGTTTCTCCAAGCCCCTCATGGACGGTGGTAGCAGTATCAATATTCTCTATGTCGAAACGCTACGCCGGATGAAGATCTCGGAAACACAGCTGAACCATAGCTCTATGATCTTTCACGGAGTTGTCCCAGGAAGACAAGCTAATTCCCTGGGAAAGATCACTTTGGATGTTACTTTTGGAACTCCAAAGAATTATCGGACGAAGGCACTTTCCTTCGAAGTGGTCCCGTTCAAGAGCGCATACCACGCTATATTCGGACGTCCGGCTTACTGGGCTTTTATGGCTCGTCCGTGTTACATTTACAATATGATGAAAATTCCAGGTCTCAATAGCGTGATCACCATGAGGGGAGTCCCGAAGAAGGCGCGAGAGTGCGAAGATGGAAATGCCGCCTTTGCCGATGCCGTGCTGCACGCCCAGGAGTATTAGGAGATCAAGAAGAGCATAGATCCGTCCGAGATGCCCGCAACAAAGAAGGAGGTCACAAAGCCAAATCCAGAGTTCAAGGCATCAGAAGAGACGAAGACGACGCCGTTGAAGGATTGATGACCCCTCCAAGGTGACCCAGATGGGCGTAGGCCTAAGTAGCACATAGGAAAGCGTGCTTGTCAAGTTCCTCCAAGCAAATCAAGATATCTTCGCATGGCAGCCATCTGACATGACCGGAGTACCTAGGGAACTTGCCGAGCACTCTCTAAATGTAAGCCCGAACGCTAAACCCGTCAAACAGTCCTTATGACGGTTTGGTGATGAAAAGCGTAAGGCAATAGCTAAGGAACTAGCGCGACTCGAGTTTGCCAGATTCATAGAAGAGGTCATCCATATTGATTGGTCGGCCAACCCTGTAATGGTCCCTAAAAAGGACACGACTGATTTAAGGATGTGTCTTTATTATACTGCCTTGAACAAGGCTTGTCCAAAAGATCCGTTCGCTCTGCCTAGAATTGATCAAGTTATCGATTCTACGGCAGGCTCGGAACTCCTCTGTTTTCTTGACGCATATTCCGGTTATCACCAAATCCGGATGAAGGAATCTGACAAAGTGAAAACTTCATTCATACCCTCCTTCGGAACCTTCTGTTTTGTTACAATGCCCTTTGGGCTAAAGAACGCAGGAGCTACGTACCAGCGCACGATGCAGCGTTGCCTCCATGATCAACTCGGACGCAATGTACATGCATACGTGGATGATATCACGGTCATGTCCAAAAAGAAGGAAACATTGATTTCCGACTTGGAGGAAACGTTCGCCAATCTATGAAAATACAACATCATGCTTAACCCGAAGAAATGCTTCTTTGGAATACCAGCCGGAAAATTGTTAGGTTTCATCGTATCTCAAAGAGGCATAGAGGTAAACCGTGACAAAATCAAGGCTATTCTCAACATTTCCAGGCCAACTCGCCTGAAGGACGTACAAAGATTAACTGGTTGCATTGCTGCGGTCAGTCGATTTGTAAGACGGCTTGGTGAAAGAGCCGCACCATTATACAAACTCCTGAAGAAGACCAAGGATTTTGTCTGGACTGACGAAGCTGAAGCTGCACTACAAGACCTGAAGAAAGTACTCTCATCTGCTCCTATCCTTGCAGTGCCGGAACCTCAGGAACCAATGTTGCTCTACATTGCTGCGACAAATAAGGTTGTTAGTATCGTTATGGTAGTGGAAAGACCAGAAGAAAATTAGGAACACATGGTGCAGCGTCCGACGTACTTTGTCAGCGAGGTCCTGACAGAATCAAAACAACGGTATCCGCACTATCAAAAGTTGGCTTACAGTGTTTTTCTAGAATCTCGTAAATTACGACACTATTTTTAGGAGCACCTAATTACCGTGGTGAGCAAGGCTCCCGTGAGAGATATAATCAACAATAGCGATGCCACATGATACATCGCCAAATGGGGCATAGAGCTTGCAGCTTTCGATATTGAGTACAAACCCCGGACAACAATCAAATCCCAGATCCGTGCCGACTTTGTCGCTGATTGGACAGAGACCAAGGAGAACATGGTCCTCCCTGAGTTGGAATATTGGACCCTCTTTTTCGATGGGTCTAAGGCTCGAGGGGGCTCAGGGGCTGGCGTGGTGCTCAAATCACCCTAAGGAGATAAACTTTTGTACGTGTTGCAGATCCACTTCACAGCGACAAACAACATTGCCCAGTATGAAGCACTGCTGCATGGAATCCGGATTGCTAAGGACATTGGTATCTGACGTTTGATGTGTTACGGAGATTCGGATCTTGTTGCTCAGCAAGTCTCAGATATTTGTAATGCAAATAAGCACATGGCAGCATATAAACCTGTCGTGGATGATCTATCTAAATCGTTCGAAGGGTTTGAAGTTCAACACATCCCTCGAGCAGAAAATGAGGAAGCAGATGCACTATCTCGAATAGGCTCTGCGCGGAAAGAGGTCCTGGATGGCGCGTTTTTAGAGCACCTCAAAGTTCCCTCGATAAAGGGAGTAGATGAGCAATATCTGACCAAATCCGACTCACCTTTGATAGCAGTTCTGGCTATAATTCCTAGCTGGACTCAACCCTACCTCGATTACTTGGTAGATGGCAAATTACCCGAAGACGAGGTGCTAAGCCGGCAGATTATCCGACGAGCAAAAGCCTATACTATTGTTAAAGGTGAGCTCCATAAACGGAGTGTTTCTGGGGGTTTTCAGCGCTGTGTATCTCCGGAAGAAGGAGTGGAAATCTTAAGGGAAATCCACGAAGGCGAGTGTGGTCACCACGCTGCAGCCAAATCTTTAGTGGCAAAAGCTTTTCGACATGGATTTTTCTGGCTAACAGCTCAGGCAGATGCCGAACGATTAGTCAAGACATGCAAAGGCTGCCAAAAGTACGCCAAGCAAGCTCATGTTGCGGTTGATTAGCTACGAACAATACTTATAACATGGCCTTTTGCGGTCTGGGGGCTTGATATGGTAGGACCTTTTAAACGAGCTCCAAGTGGATTCACTCACCTCTTAGTGATGGTGGATAAATTCACGAAATGGATCAAGGCTAAACCTGTCACTAGTTGTGATGGAGAAACAGCCAAAAGATTTGTCGAGGATGTTTTAATCTGGTATGGTTATCCGCATAGCATCATTACGGACAACGGGAGCAACTTTTCCACGGGAGAATTGGCTGAATTCTGCAACGAGCAAAGTATCCGGCTTGACATTGCGTCAGTCGCACATCCACAGGTTCACGGACAAGTCGAAAGAGCAAATGGTTTAATTCTACAAGGCTTGAAACCAAGACTCGAAGCACCACTGAGACGTGCTGCGGGGGCTTGGGCAGAGGAACTACCCTCTGTAATTTGGAGTTTACGAACAACTCGAAATAGGTCAACAAGATATACACCTTTCTTCTTGGTCTATGGTGCAGAAGCAGTTCTTCCTAGTGATTTAATTCATACTTCTCCTAGAGTGGCCACGTATATCGAAGAGGATGCCGAGATTTCTCGACAAAATGATCTCGACTTAGTCGTAGAAGTTCGCGTCGTTGCTGAAATGAGATCTACAGCCTATCAGCAGAAGTTACGCAGGTATCATTGCCAGAGAGTCCGAACTAGATCTTTCAATAAAGGTGATTTGGTTCTCCGTTTTGTGCAACAAAGAAAGCACAAACTCTCCCCAGTATGGGAAGGGCCCTTTTTAGTTAGTCAAGTATTGCACAATGGATCGTACTACTTAACTGACATGAGGCCAGCCAAAGAAAGACCTACTACTAAGAAGAGAAAGAGAGCTGGAGGCAGTACAAATCCGGATGAGTTAGATAGACCGTGGAATATTGCTCAGCTACGTCCCTTTTATTCTTAGTTTATCCTTCTTTGTAATCATAAATATGTACATGTTCTGTAAGAAATAAAAGTTTTGGTTACCTCAAAGTTTTTCTGAGAAGTTTTTACCATCTTATTTCCTAATGATCATGTCTTAGTCGAAAATCTCAGAATGCTTGAAAGTACTTTATGCTCATGTTCGTTTTGGTTTAGATTTTCGATTCTAAAACTGCTACCTTTGGGTATAACTCTAAAAATTCTAGTCTTTACTTTGGTTATTTGTCTGATTGCTGGATGCAGGTATTTTCCGAGTAGTGAATTGTTGGTACTAGAAGCCGGCTTTTTTTCCGAGTTTAAACTGATTTAGCAATTGAGCTCCGTTGCTTGGCAAAGTTTCTGGCTGAAGGTTTGGCCGGCTCACGAAAGGGACGAGGCGGAAAGCCAGATAAACGATAAGTAGAGACGGAAAGTTCCAAGTGCTTATGAAAACATTTCAGGCACGCAAAAAATCTAAGACAAAAGTGTTGAATAGATTAAAAAACTTAGCACTAGCAAAAGTCATAGTACTTAATATTTACAAGCGCATCATCTTCTTTCACAAAATAAACATAAGTTTGTGGTCTATGATGCAGGAGGAGATGAAGGATCTGCCGGCTCGCTGGTAACTACGCCTTGATATCATTCCGAGATGTCCGGACCCGAGGTGGTCCGTTCATCATCGGAAACTTCTTCGGCTTCTTCTGCAGGAGGAGGTGGGGTATCCACGCGGGTGAAGAAGGGGACCTCATAGCTGGTCAGGTCAGCTATGTGGCACCCATATCCGGCGCAGGAGTGCATGATGGCTTGAAGGTCCTGCTCTTGGCCGTCTTCATCTACCTTGCAGTACCCTCTAGTCACTTGCCATATCTCCATGTTTCCATGGTGGCTCATGACCATGGTAAGAGCGTTCTGCGCAGCAGTCCGCGCGTAGGACATGTTCTAGTCCCGAACGAGATGCGGCATCTCCTTGGCCTTCTCTCGCACCTGGAAGTCCGACATGCTTGGCATGTCCGGAATCCTGAGAGACTCACCAATGTCCTCAAGGGACTGGCGGTAGTCATGAGAAGATCACCGACTTGGGTAAGCCGGTGAGTGCGGGGCTCGGACCAGGAGGAGTCTGTCAAGTTCAGAGGACCTATACACAAAACAAGTCAAGGAAAATCCGACATTGATGAAAGTCGAAGAAATGATAAGTCAGACTGATGGAACGTACCAAGAATAACGTCGTCAATCTTGGTCTTCTCCTCCCGGAGACTCTGGAGTTTAGCCCGAAGCGCTTCGGAGAGATCCTTCTCTCTGCCAAGCTCATTCTTGAGATCCGAGATAATTTTATCCTGAGCAATGATCTTGCGATCACGCTCTTCAATGGCCATGGAAGAGGATTCAAGGACTTGAGCTATGCTCCTTTCATGATTAGCCTTGAGCTTATCCAGCTCTTGGCGGAGTCCCTTGTTTTCCACCACGAGGGTCTTGAGGTTCTCGGCCTCTTCAATCATAGCGATGGATTGTTTCATCAACGCTGTAAGTCAAAAAGAACAATAGTTCAGAAAAATTCGACATTGAAAAAGCAAAAGACAAGGTTTGAATCTCGGAATGTTTACCTTCGGCTTCATCCTTGGCTACCTTGAGCTCAGCATTTTTAAGCCGGAGAGCTTTGATCTCTCTCCGCTTATCATAGACATTGGTTAATAATTCCTGGTTATAGGAACATACTTTCGGTAAGTCAGAATACCCAAAGTCAGAAAGCTACTTAAGACTCGGGCTATTATTTTTTTTGTGAAATATCAGCATGAGCCTTGGGGGCTACACTAGTTTGTTCTTTGGCATCCTAATGAAAGCATGAACCCGGATTTCTATATCCTACTTCATGCTTGGGGGCTAGAGGATATGATATAACATAATGTAAAAAACAAGAGTTGGAATTCCGACTTACATATTGCTCGCGGGCGAGTTTGTCTAACCCCGCGTTCACTTCAGCTGCCACCTTCTCGGCGAGGGTAAGAGGAATTACTGGGGCTGTTGGAAGCTCGCCAGTCCTGATTCTCTCGTCGCGAAGGCGGACTTGAGCGAGAAGGTTAGAGAACTTGACGTCCTCTGCTTCTTGCGCTTCCTCTTCGGGGGATAGATGGCTTTTGTCCAGGACTTCCCTAGCCAGCCGCTGGATCTCCTCTGCAGATTTCCGGGATAAGCCAAACTTGGCAAGTCCGGGATTGCTGAGGAGGTTGTCGGCGAAGACTTCAACCGAGGGATCATTACCCGAAGAGGGTTCACCCTTATCTTGAGCTGACGCACCCACGGTGACGTCAGTGTGTGACCCAAGGATCACAGGCGCCGTTGGAGGAGCCAGATCTTCTACAACAACCGGAGAAGGAGTAATCGCCGGTGTTGTAGAAGGTTGAGGGGCAGGAGTCGGAGGAGCCGTCTCAGGGGAAGCTATGGTAAGCTTCGTTTGTCGCAAGGGCTTCGAAGGAATCCCTTTCCCCTTGCCCTTGATGATTGGTTTTGCTCTGAGAAAATAGTAAAGTCGGAAACATTACATCTCGGAAAGAAACTTGAGTAAAGTACAAAGGCGAAAATGTGGTGACAAAAGGTTACCTTTTCACGACTGGCACCTCCTTTGTGCCAACTGCCACTGTCGGAGCTTTACGCTTCTTGAGCGCAAGATCCGGCAATGGGACTACTTCGGTCTCCTGAGAAAACTCAGGAGGATATCCTTCGAGTGGAGCAAGCTCCAACTCAGGTAGGTCAGCAAGCTGAAAACAGGAAAGCATATCAGCATTGCTGTATATATCTTAAAGATTGAAACACATGAAAGGTCTATTAATGGAAGCTTACCAGCACCATGGGGTTTTCTGCCGTGTGCATATCCAGAGAAACCTCCGGAATTTTCCTCTCGATCCGCTCCTTGATCAGCCATTTGATCTGGCTTATGTAACCCTGGGCGGTGTAGGCTTTCGGGCTAATGCGGAGGGAATATTTTTTGGAAGACGTGATGGAGTGCATCAGTCTGTCCCCGTCGTACTGAAGTGGCTGGATCTGACGTGAGACCCTGCAATGGACCAAGTCGGATCCCTTCAAACCCTTGTGCTTGATCAAATACTCGATCCGCCTCTTAGCGAGGATCAGATCGTCGGTGAGAGCCGGAGCAGCCTCGTCCCAGGAAGGCTGGGCTGTGGCGGCTCCGTCGACAAAAGCCGACAAAGCAGTAGCTTTGCCGAAAGCCGGAATATCCCTATGGTAGAAGAAAGTGGCTGGCCATTGTTTGACCGAGTCACTGGCAGAAATTTTGGGATAGGCCCGGTCTCGTCTAACAAAAAAACTAATGGTATCGGTGATATAAGGAACACCGACAGTGATGGAATTTCTTCGGACATGGAAATAGTACCGGAAGAGAAGCAAACTCGGCCTAATGCCGAGAAAGCCCTCGCAAAGCGCAACATATGCGCTCATTTCTAGAAGAGAATGGGGAGGAAGATTGTGGAGTTGAACTCCATAGTGATCTATCACCTCGGAGAAGAACTCCGAGGGAGGAAAGGACAAACCTCGGTCCAGATGGGTGCCGAAGTGGACACGCTCGCCCTCGCGCGGGTTGGGGACGGTTTCGCCGAGGCCGGTCCGCCAGTCGCCGGCGGCGAGAAGCCCCTCCTTCTCCATGTTCTTGAGGCCTGCCTCGTCGAGGGCGCAGGGGATCCAGATTCCCCGGAAACTCTCCTTCTCCCCAGCTGCTTCCGCCGACACCGCCGCCGCTGGCGCCGCCAAACCAGATGAAGAAGAAGAGGATGCCATTTTTCTCCGGTGAAAAAGGTGACCTTAAAGTGGCGGCGCTAGGAGCTCTGTGGGAGGAGGACGAGGAGGCTCTGGGTACGCAGGAGGATTGGGAAGGAAGGAACAGCAAAGGACTGGTGGACAGGAGAAGAAGAAATCTAAACCCCTTATATTCACCTACCTACGCCAAGATTCGTGCAAACGCTACAGTGTAACCGCCACGCGTCGTGGAAAGAACTGGGGAGGGCCCGCACGATGATTGCGTAGCCTCGATCTCCACGCACACATTGAAATGGCGCCTCGGTTCCGCGAACCGCGGACCCACCAATGGTCGTGCTGACGGAACGTCTGTCAGATGACTTGACTTGACCATGCTTGTGTCAGGTGGCGTTAGAGACCAAGTTCCGGCTTAGTTTAAAAGTGAGCTGGAAAATCCGAGTAACCAATTGAAAGGTGTGACTTACTTTTAAGACCCTGATCGTATTTTTTGTTGTGAAGTTTCAGGAACCCTTCAAGATTCTGCAAGCCGAAGATCAAGCTAGACGATGATAAAATCCGACTTTCGATCTTGGAGGCCTCCGGGGGCTGCTGTTGGGGATATACTTTCCGGGTATCCTCACAGTTCCTCACTGACCAGGGTGGCCCACTTCCGGGTTAGAGCTTTGCTTCACGGGCGGCCCAGTTAGAGAGAGAGAAGACGGAGTCCAATCCGGCTATAGGAAGGCCCAGAAGACTTACCAACTTAGACCCATAATGTTACTTGTAGTTCAAGATGTACTCTGTAACCAACTCTTAGTCGTAGCTGGATTGATCTCTCCTGTAAAACCCTAGGCCGGATATCTATATAAGTCGTCCTAGGGAGATCCTTTAGGGCACCAGATAACACCCAATACTTTAGACCCTCAACTCGCACAGGCGATACCATTGTAACCCATATTCCGGCTTTGCCATATTACTGGATTGCTAGCAGGAGTAGGGTCCGTCCAAAGCCGGCGGATTCGAACCTGGGTAAACTTGTGTGCTCACCGTCCCGGAACACTGTACGTCTCACACCCCTCTCTTCCGCATGCCTCGAGGACCCCCTCATGGCGTACTTGTCCTCAATCCGACGACATGTGTGTTTCTGTGAATCTTCGTTAAATTAATATATTGTAAAGGGGAATGATTTAAAAAAAAGTAGTTGTGCGCACATCAGTGTTGTTGTTGGCAAACCCAAAACATTGAGCCCATTGGCCGAGTGTTAGGGTGTACTCACAATTCATAAGGCGGAATTTGATGCGATCAACTCTAGGCCTTTGTTCCTCGGTACAACCGTAAGGGTCCACTGTATGTGTCAAAGTGTTGAAGAACTCAAGCATCAAGCGGTGATACATGGCAACATCGTGAAAGACAAAATCATACAAACTAACATTGTTGCAAAGTAAATCGAAATCAACATGAATGCCAAGTTGGTTCAGGATATAAGGACACTCCCACTTGGTGGACTTGATTTCTCGGAGCTTGAGACGATTGAAACAGTTCAATTGAAACTCCTCGGTGAACTCGATGCCAAGTGATTCGGGGGTCAACGTATCAACGGGTGGTGCGGAGGACTCCACAGCCATCTCACATGTACGACTCCTCGTATTCATCTAAAAATAATAAGATAAAGTAAATAAAAAATTATAATAATTTTTTAGTCCAATAGAAACATAGCATAAGTGATTCTCTACACTGATTACAAAAGAAACTCCTGTAAAACAATACTAAGCATCCTCAATATAAAGATTGAATCAAGAGCAAGACATAAGTCTAGATTGACATTGATGAAATACTATCTGAAGCTTTTGCACAAATAAGTTGATGACCGGAGAAGAATCATACCTTAGATTCATTGAGTGCGATTAATCAAAGAAAGATTAAGTAAATTTGAAGATCCGATGGAGATGGTTTGGAGTTTGGAGGAAGAAGAAAGAGAAAGATTTGTTTTGGGGATTTTTAGGCTACCTCCTCGGGCTAGTTATGGGGGCTGCATACGTGGTACGGGCGGGCGGTACAGCCGGAGCCCTCCTGTACCAGGTGACATACCTTGGTTGCAACAACTCCCTTCTGGCATTGTACTCGGTACAGGCGCGTAGTACGGTCATGCCCACCCGTACTGCTGGTCGTTATCAGTTCGGTATCTTTTCTTGAAACCTGATGTTTTGCTCGAGTGTACGGTACGGGAGCGTGGTACAGACGCGTCCGACCGTACCAATGGTCATTAAGAGCACTGCTCCTAGTGGCAAAAATCATAATTTCTATTTCATGTGGTTCGATGTGGTACAGGCGTATGGTACAGTCCTTCCCAGCCGTACCACATGTCGTTAAACGTCCTGTGAGATACAAAACTCAAAGATTTTGATTATAAGATCCGTGCATCTTTGCACATCTTATCAAAGGACAAAATAACAACAAATATACTACAAAAAAAATCAGCAATACTACTTAGGCCATGTGTTAGTAAAATGAAATATCAAGGATTACCTTATTTCTTCTCCTCTCTCCAAAGCTCTTCTTGAACACTCTTTATTAGAAACAAAAACAAAACAAAACAAAACAAAACAAAACAAGAATAACACAAAAGTAAAAAACTTTATTTCACATGGGTGCCTCCCATGAAGAGTTTGTAGTTAACGTCCATTAGCTTGACCCCCAATGGCAATCATTTGTGTTTAATGAGTGGAATGCCCACTCCAAAATACTCCCTCTTTTCAGGATCTTTAGGCCGGAGAACATTTTCAAGTAGTTTGGAATTATTAGTCCCGAGACTTTAATCACTGCATGCAACCTCTCGATTTCTCTCAGCCGTGTGAAGTCCTCCTTTATCTCTCCTGCATGCAGCCTATGATACTCACCCACTATAATATCTCACGCAATGCATGCATGCCGAGGATCGGTGGAGAGAAAAACGGGAGTATTAAATCACAGTTATTAATACCAATTACTAACTGTCTTGGTATTGCTGTTTCGACCCTCCAACCTAAAATTCCTGAACAGAGGGAGTAGTTGGATTTTAAAGTAATTATACCATCATCATCATTTGGCTTGGCCTTCTTTTTCCTAGGGAAGTGGACTATGAAATGATCTCTAGATGGTAGCCCTATTATCACATTCCCCTCATGTAAATTCATTAAAGTCTTAATAGTTCTTAGGAAGGGCCTACCTAGAATTATAGGTGCTATGGGATCTTCAGGCATGTCCACAATAACAAGATCAATAAGAGCGGGACTTCCTTTAATTTTAATAACTATATTTTATTTTATCCCAATAGCTTGTTTATCAGTTGAATTAGCTAGATGGAGTCTCAATTCAATAGTGACAAATGGCCCCAAGTTTAGTTTGTCAAATAAGCTTTTGGAAATTGTTGAGACGCTCTCACCAAGATCACAAAGTGTGGATATATCATTGACTCCCAACTTAACTTTAATAGTGGGATCAAATATATCATATAGCTTAATAGGAAGCTTACTAGCTAGTCTTTTATAATCCGTCTCTAACTCGTGAACTTTAGATGCTACTTGTTTTATAAATTGTTGCTACATAGCATCATTACCTTGTTCTATCTTGGGGTTCTTCACGGTGATCATCTTTAGTAGATCTTCCACGGTATATTCTGGTGTCAGCGCGTTGCTATAATCCAACTCTTCAGGTTTCTCTTCATTGGTTACCACCCTCATCATCTTGAGGTCTTCTACCGGATTTGGCTCAGGTTTTCCAGCAAAATTTGCTACTATGAGAGCTTGGCTCTTAGCTACTTTACCCTGCTGAGCCTCGACGGTCTTTGTCCTTTCATGTAGAGCATGCACACCATTTCTAATTGCAATGGCCTGGTTAGATAATTTTCCTATACTTTCATGGTTTTCTGTGATTTTAATAAGCATGTTATTTTGCTCTGTTTGAGCTTGTGTAAAGGTCCTAACAGTTTTCTCAAACGAGAGATTGCCATGATTTGCTCCATTAGTATTATCATAATTGATGTAAGGAGCTCCTGCTGGATTAGGATAATATTTTTGAACATTAGAATCATAATGATTTTTCCATGCAGGATTAAAAGGAGTGTGAGCTAGAAAATTGAAAACATTAACCTCGGTAGCGATAGAATTGACTTGGGTATCTTCTTTACCTTTTACTATGCTAAGCAGCTCATCAACCTTAGATGTAAGCTCTTCGTTATTTACCTCAGTAATTGAACTTACTCTCTTCGAGGTTCTTTCCACATGCCATTGGGCATGATTATTTTGCATATCATCAAGTAATTTCTTTGCAACACTTCACTCACTTTCCCATGATTGTTCCTCCTGCTGCAGTATCTAGCATAGACTTAGACATTGGGCTAAGACCATAATAAAATAAATGTAATATAAGACATTCTTCCATCCCATGACTAGGATAGTTCATTACGACTTCTTTCATTGTTTTCCATGCAAGCGCTAGTGGCTCACGGTCTTCTTGTCTAAAGCTTGTAATGTTGGATCCTAGCTGCATAGTTTTACCCAGGGGAAAAATTTAGTCATAAACAAATTAGTACATTCCTCGCAAAGATTTAATAGTGCCCTTGGGTAGAGCTAGCAACCAATCCTTATCCTTTCCTCTAAGAGTGAAATGAAACAATCTTAATTTAATAGAATTTGGATCTACATCTTTAATAAGCATCATGTCGCAAATTTCAGTGAAAGTGTTTCAGCGCAAACCCGAATCTTCAGCAGATGAGCCCCCAAATTGGTTTTGCTGAACCAAACTTAAAAGGATAGGCTTTATTTCATATGTTTCCGCATCAATAGCGGGTTGAGTGATAGGTGCACGAATAAATTCATAGTGGGAGTAGATAACTCCCATAATCTCTTTTTGGCCATGGCTCTTATATTTTTGGTAATTTTTAAGTAATGAAAAAAGTAAATATTTTTTTTGGGTTTTCAAATAGATAAGAAGAAAGTACACTAATAACAAGAAATTGTCGGAGATTTGTCCCACGAAGGAACTATGGTCGAATGATCCCTTGGGTCATGAGGGGGCTAAACACGCAATTTTGAAGGAGTTCGGCGACGGCTATGGCGGCGGAGCGGATGCACGATAAAGAGTTGACACCGGGTTTTTTTATGCAGGTTCGGGACCCTCGTGAGGAGGTAAAGCCCCTACTCCTGTTTGTTGTATTGTTCACTTTCCTCACAAGGTTACAATGGAGGATGAAAGTCTAGGATTTTAGATTTTTGGGATCTGCCCCTCTTCCAAGGTAGGAGGAGGACTCCTTATATAGGGCGGCGTCGGGCCTCTTCCCCCGGTTCATGGGTAGGAAGGGTCACCACATTCACGCCAATGGATTTGGACCCTCCTTATCTTCTTGTGACCGCCGGGTGGTTGCTGTGTCAGGGGGTGGTCGGCTGCTCCTCCAGTTTACGTCGCCATCCTTGTCTCCTTGCACCGAAACGGTTGTGTCACAAGCTTCCTTCATCTTGCATCATCCCACTATCTCTGCATGCCTTGCTTTCATCGGGTGGATCGGTCACTTCTTGGAACGACCATTGGCGCGCCGTCTTGCTAGGCGCCCCTGGTCCTGGCGAGGTTCCCCTCTCGAGGTCTTGCTAGGAGGCTTCATCCCCCCTCTGAAGGATTCCTCCCCTCGAGATCCCTCGAGAGGGCGCTCCTGTTGGGCCCGGTGACTCGATGAGACGGGGTACCCCCATTAGCAATAGTCTGATAGTAGCCCCCGCTCGCTTGGCTTGCATGCCACTGATGAAGGGGCAAGGAAGTCAAGGGACCAACAAGAGTCGGGCCCTCTAATCGGTTGTGTTGCTGCATGATCCCCAAAGTCACCGCTCACAGCTTCCACGTGCCAGCGCAGCACGTGGCGCAAGCCAGGTGTGGGAATCGTCGGTTCACTACTTAGCCTCCGGGGTTGAGTTGCCCACAAAACCCCAAATGCCAAAGGACTCACCAGCTTCTATTCTCCTTTGCCACCAATCTCCCAGAACTCTGCGAGATGCCGCCCCTCCTTCTTCCGCAATATCCGCGATGGCCCTCAATAGAGCATGTTCTACCTCCGCAGCATAGAGCTTTCCCCTACGGATTGTGGGGCCTCTACCGCCAGCAGCAATCCTTAACAAGGAGGAGTTGGAGAAGGTCTGCATTCTGATGGCCTCTGACTCGAATGAGTGGGGTGCCTCGCGCGTGTCGTGCGCCGATGTTGGGGGCGGGTGGCTCGCCACCACGGACCCTGTTTTCACCCACTATCACCGCCGGCCTTGTCCTGCCGTTTTCCACATTCCTAATGGTTGTCTTGGACCATTACTGCATCCAAATTCTCCACCTCCGCCCATGGAGAGTGACCCTCCTAGTGCCTTCATGTTCTGGTGTGAGGCCTTTGTCAAGGTGGCCCCATCCCTAGCATTATTCTGATACTTCTACAGCCTTTGCGTCCTCGCACCGGTGGACATTCTCGGCGGTGTCAGATTCTTTGCTAGGGAGGAGTGAGACTTCCTTCCTATATCCATCCTCGGCATGGCGTCATAATTCCACCGCAACTTGGTCCTGGTGGATGCTGGCTAGGCCTGGCCTCCGCTTCACGCTCCCGCGGGTGTGGCGGTGGAGAATCCGGGTTGGGCTAGCGAGGCGGCTGCCTATATGGGTCCCGGGCCCCTCGCGAGGCACGTGGCATACCTGAGGAGCCAGGGCTTGTCCGACGCGATGGTGGTGAGAGATTTCTTGTGGCAACAGATCGCCCCTTTTCAGGAGCACAAGAGGGCCGTTTGGGCCGTGTCGCCTGACCGTGACTCGAATCGGCTCTCCGAGGGACCCCGCACCGAGGATATCATGTCTACGCTCATGCTGCCGCTCCTAGGCATAGACACGCCAACTGAGCTCTCGCTGGGCGCACACCCCTGCACTCGGTGGACGATGCGAGCGCCACTCGCATGGGCCTCCCTACTTTTGATGCCAAGGGGGTGTGTAACACCCCAGCACTAGAGCTTAGAAATAAGCTAAACATAGGTGTGTGCATTGCATTCATGCATAGAAAATCTGGATAATTTTCGCACTTTTAAATAAAACTTGTCAAATAGGTTGAAGCTTCTCTTAACTTGGTGGAACTGAAGTAGATCATCAAGTTCACTACGATAAGTTGTAATGTGACCTTTGCTAAAACCTTATCTTTGGGTAATATAATTTGATCTAAGGGTAGATCAAATGTAGTAAAACTAAGTCACAACACACTACTTAATAAGGAGTATTAAATCTTCTAGAGATCATTACATGGTATTCCATACCACAACTCAAGGGTGAATATTTATTATTCTAAAGATGTTATCAAGGTATTATCTACCACAAACCCTAAATACCAAGTTAAGTATATAACTTAAGTAAAAGAAACTCTATAAATAAATCTTGAATCACTTGTTTGCTATAGTTACTCTTACCATGGGTATCATGGTAGTTCTTAAACATTAACTCTTGTCATAGATAGAGTAGAAAGGAAGTCAAGCCAAAACCATCCAGCACATACCCTTAATATGATATTAAGAGGTGCCATATCTATTTAACCAAGTCCTAGTATTAATTGATCATCAATATTGGGTGATCAATTCCTGTTCTAGGATTTATTGACTATTAGCTTTCACCTATTATATTGATCTTTCAAATACCTTAGGTAAACTTAATAGGAAGGAAAAACTAGATATGGTTGAGTGTGCCATCATCAATGAAATGGGATCCTTACTGGAGACCAAACCATTTGATGTTGGAGGAATTAACTCACTCCTGAAATAACTAGAAGAAATATTTAAACCCAAGAAGTAATTAGGGATGGTGGAACCATAAGGAAGCTATTAGTATAGAGTGGCCAATAGTAATCTAGTTAAGGCAAGTAGATATTAACTTAGAGCAATGTTGCTTAACAAGACAAGCCTATAGTAAGAGCCTAGTGCAAGTTTACTACTTGATTGGGAATAGATCTTGATTAGACAATTAGAAGCCTAAGCTAAGCTTAATCAAAGGTTTGTGGTAAATATTCTTAAGTCACTTGAGAATAGATTACCAGTTGGTAAAGAAGACATTGTGAGGACCAAATTAGGTAAACCTTGTAAGCTAAATCATCTAGCTTAGTTAGGAGAAGTCAAGCTAGAGTATGTTCAAGTATATAACATTAACCTAGGGAGTAGTAGGAAGTATAATAGTTTAACCAAGTTAGTGCAAGGATAACTTGTATTGTGGAAAGTAGTACCATACCTATTCCAGAGGATTGTTATCACATATGATATAGGAAGAACCATAATCTTGTAAGCTTTGGAAGGAGTTTCAAGATGAAGTAAGGAAGTTAATAGATGGAGTTAGTAGTAGCTACATTGATAGGTGCATCAATGATAGTTAATTAGAAATTATATGGTAGGAGTAAGGATGGAGTAATGTTAAAGTGGCCTGACCATGTCATCATGTGATGATGGATATGGTGGAGTCAGATGATTGTCTTATTCAGGAGATGTGACCTTTGTGAATAAATAAGAAACATATATAGAGTATATTTAGGAAAGGAATTCCTTATCTCAAAATAAGCTTAGTGAAGTATTGAGGTCAGGATTCTTCAGAGATCTTTAGCTAGCTATACATGTAGCCATGACAAGACTCATATCTACTTCATTAATTAAAAAACCTAGAACCAAATGGATAGTGAAATCATTTCCTATTCCTAGATAACCATTTAACAATACATCTTGGACAATTATAGCTTCCAAGAGGTGATAAGAGACCAGATGAGTGTTTATAGAAGAAAGCATTGTTCATTTGATTGACATAAACCCTAATAAGAATCACGTCTCATAGAATCATCAAGATCACATTAGGAAACTGTTCTACGATAATTTTCAAACTCTGCAAATCTAGTATTATTGGGTTTGGTGGAAATCACCAATCAGGGAGAACCCTGAGATTCAAATCACCAAATATGGAAGACCATGAAAACTAAATCATCCTATTATGAACCACAAAGATTGATCCTTTATAATATGGGTTTGGTGGCTCTAGGCTGGTCGGGGCGTCTGTCTAGCATTGTAGCGACTGCTCATGGGGGGCTTGACCGGCTCCTTGCTGACATCGCTGCAGAGGAGCATCGCCTGGCCGGGGCATGGCATCACCCTCACCTGGAGCGAGCCACTCTCGACCATGCCCTGGAGTAGTGGAGAACCCGTAGTGATGCCACGAGCTCCGGAGGCAGCCAGGCTCTTGCGGAGTTGCCTCATGAGGTTGCACCATCTTCCGTGTCGGCCGGGTGTCACGCCCCTCCTGTTGAAGCATACCCTGAGGGTCTGGCCGGCTTCTCTCATGACTTCTCCTTGCACGACCGCGCACTTTCCTTCTCTGAGTGGGAGGTTGAGGAGGATCGCCGAAGAGTCACCCAGAGAGAGCGGGACGTGGCCCTTCACAAGGAGGCAGTCCGCCTTCACGAGGATGAAGCTCAGCTGGAGAGGAGCCGTATGGAGGCGTTTGAGGCCCAGCTAGGGACGAGTCATCTCTAGGAGACAGCGCTTCAGAGTCGTTGGCCTGAGGGACCCTTTTGACTATAAACCATTTAGTGTATAATGGCGTAATAGCCGTGTTTCAGACCTGATGTTTCTTTTGTGGCACATATTTGTCTGTGTTCTTGTCAAGGGTCCGTGTACATCGGGGAATGCCTGTAGAGGGATCTCGTGGTGAGGTGAAGGCGTTAGTACCTGTGGGTAAGGTGACTTGCTGCTGTGATCAAGCGGCAAGTTCAGAGCTCCGCCTGCTGAGTCCCTGAGCTTCCTAAGAATCACAGGGACAGGTGTCTCCTGAGCTAGTCTGCTGCCCTTTCGAGGAGGGGGTTGCCCTGTCAGCGTAGGGATTTTTAGTCTTTTGAGGGCCAGGAACCTTGGTTGAGGTGCCTTGTGGCCGAGGACCAGTCCATAAGTCCAGAGCTTGACACTTTAGGTCCTGGAGAGCTTGGGTCGCGAAGGGACAGCAGCTCATGAATTGTCGCTGCAAGGTATGTATGTGCATATTTTAGTTAGGAACCATGGGTGAGGTGACTTGCAACTGAGGAACGGGTCAGAAGTTCCGAGCTCGACACTTTAGGCCCTTAGGATCTCGAGCCACAGATGCACATGGCCTTGCATGCCGTCATTGCGGTGTTTTTCTTGTGCCAGGGACTATGGGTGATGTAACTTGCGGCCGAGGAACGGGCCGCAAGTTCAGAGCTCGACACTTTAGGGCATGGCGATTTAGTTCCACTTGAGGGAAGTTCCTAACGAGCCGACAGGAACTGTGGGTGAGGTAACTTGCACCTAGGATAGTGCAGTAAGTTCAGAGCTCTACGCTTTAGATCCTGGAACTTTTTGGGCCGCCGAAGGGAAGTGCCTCACGAGCCACCCCCGTAAGCCTCTCGAGGAGAGCACCGTAGGTCCCATGCTATCCCTTGATCTTCTCGAGGAGGAGATCGTGGGTGTTGCACGTTGCGGCGGTCCTGGTGGAGGACGAGCATGTCCTAGCCAAGCCGCTTTCCTAGTGCTACCTTATCTAGTTAATACACCATACAAGAGTCTCCAGCGCTAGGGATCTGTGAGCCAGGTGACTTATCATCGGAGCTAGTCCGTAAGTTCAGAGCTCCCTCCTTCAGTCCCCAACATCGACAAAGGCGATCAAGCGATAGGCACCATCCCAGCCCCTGCTCGTATGATGGATATACGGGGGCGTGGCCAGCACGTGAGCAGAAAGAAAACCAAAGAACAGAAGAATTCATCCAAAAATAGGCAGAAACCGTCAACAACTGCAGCTGTTTCCCCTCCCGGGTGCCCTCCTCTGGTGAGGGGCGAAAAAGTATCACCTAGCAGAGCAGAAGCAAGGGCTAAGGATCACCTTGAGCGGATGAGCCCTGTGGAGGTGCGTGCGCCTAGGGCGCGGGTTACCTTCGATTCCCTGGGCTCCTCGGAGGGATTAAGCTTTCAGGCGCCGCTATCCGCCCAGCCCCTGAGCCCTCCACAGGAGCTATGAGTCAAGGGTCTTGGGGCATCAGGGCGTGATGCATTTGATGTTCTGTCTGCGCCTCCTCTTGTCATCATATTCCTCCCTTACCTCCCTAAGCTTGACGCACTTGTTGGTATCATGGCCCTTCCTCTGGTGGAATGCACAATATAGGTGCGTGCTGGTAGAGATGTCTGCTTCTCTCTTGAGGAGGCTCCGCTTGCCGCCTTTTCCCAGGCACCTGGTGGGGCTTGTATCGCCCTTCATTGCGGGGTAGGCAGGCCCGGTCCCGCCATGGTCGATCAGATCCTCAGCCTCTGCGTTGGTGTTGCGGTTGACCACCACGAATAGCTCGGCTACCATGGATAGGTTCTTCCCATGACGACCGATCTTGTCGAGCAGCTAAGCATCAGAGATGCCCCCCACAAAGGCCGTGATGACCTCCGTGTCGGTGGCCCAGCTAAACTTGACGAGGCTTTGGTCAAAGCACTGTAGGTACTTGCGTAGGGTCTCTCCAGATCCTGGGCGCACCTTTCGTAGGTCCTCTCACGTGTACATGGACTCATCCGCATCCCCGAACTTTGTGACGAAGAGGCCATAGAGGTCTGACCATGAGCCGATGGACCCGTTGGGATGGTTCAGGAGCTCGGTGCATGTCTCCGGCGCCAGGAAACCAGTTGGGAAGGATGTGGTCATCTCTCCCGGCTACTTCTACACCCGTGGTGTAGAGCTGCAAGAACTTCACAGGGTTGGCGATGCCGTCGTACTGGGTCAGCATCTCTGGCTTGAATTTGGCGGCCACACCACCCGGCTGAGGTGTTCGGTGAGGGCAGGGCAACCGGAGCTGCGGGGCCCCATGCCACCAGTGAGCTTTGCTCGGTTCTGTAGCCCTGCAGCCGATATGGCGTGGAGGGTCCGGGTCTCACGACCTCGTCACTTGGCCAAAGTCACCTGTGCATCCTCCACCGAACATGCGACTTTGTCCCCCAGGCTCAGACCCGTCTTGGGCTCGCCATGCTGGGCGGCTTTTCCTCGTTCGAGGCCTCGTGCCTACCATGGAGAGGAGGATGGGGAGGTGCGCCATAGGCTATGTCGCCTAGCCGTGGCCCGCATGCCGTGGGGTTATCCCAAGCGACGTTCATCAAGGCCGCGAGGCGTTCCTGCCACTCTTCTCTGGTGTCCTTGGTGGGCGATTACCGGAGGGTCTCCTTCGCCATGAGGCGAGCCGTCTCTGGGGTGAGGGGGGTGCGAGACGCCCGGGTTGGTGAAGTGCTTAAATAAGACAACTCTCCACCCATCCTTGCAGGGGACATGAGATGTCGGCCCTAGAGCAGGGATGGGGAGTGGGGGAGTCCGATGCGAGCCCCCCAAGTCTCCCTGCTTGCTCCCACTGGGAGCGGCTATCGCAAGGCTTGCTACGAGCAACCATGCCTATGCCACCAGCTGAAGTCCTTCGGGTCGTGCCTCAACCCCCTACCTGGTGTGCCAAATGTCGGAGATTTGTCCCGCGAAGGAACTAGGGTCCAACGATCCCGTGGTTCGTGAGGGGGATGAACATGCGATTCTGAAGGAGTTCGGTGACGGCTATGGTGGAAGAGTGGATGCACGACAAAGAGTTGACACCGGGTTTTTTTACCCAGGTTCGGGACCCTCGTGAGGAGGTAAAGCCCCTACTCCTACTTTGTTGTATTGCTCGCTTGCCTCGCGAGGTTACAATGGAGGATGAAAGCCTAGGGTTTTAGATCTCTAGGATTTGCCCCTCTTCCAAGGTAGGAGGACTCCTTATACAGGGAGGCGTCAGGCCTCTTCCCCCGGTTCATGGGCGGGAAGGGTCACCACATTCTCGCCAATGGATTTGGTCCCGCCTTGTCTTCTTGTGACCGCTGGCTAGTTGCTGTGTCAGGGGGTGGTCGGCTGCCCCTCCACTTTATATCGCAATCCTTGTCTCCTTGCACTGAAACAGCTGTGTCAGAAGCTACCTTGGTCTTGCGTCATCCCACTATATTTGCCTGCCTTGCTTTCTTCGGGTGGACCGGTCAATGCTTGGACCGACTGTTGGCGCGTCGTCTTGCTAGGAGTGCCTGGGCCTGGCGATGTTAACCTCTCGAGGTCTTCCTGGGAGACCTCGCTACCCAGCCATTACTGTCCCAAGCGTTTGTAGAGGATCCAGGCTTCATCCCCCCTCCGGAGGCTTCCTCCCCTCGAGAGCCCTCGAGAGGGAGCACCTGTTGGGCCCGCTAACTCGATGAGACGGGGCACCAATAGTCTGAAAAAAATAAACTACAAACCAATAATAAAACTAAAAACAAGGTCTCTAGTAACCTCACCCGGATGCAGAATTGCTTCCCCGGCAACGGCGCTAGAAAAAGGGTTGATACCTTCGATCCGGGTTCACGGATGTAGTATAATTAATTTTTCCCTAGAAGACCTAGGTTTAATCAAACCTTTGAAAGCAATGCACGCAGATATAGTGGAATCTAGTTTACATGGAAAGCAATAGGAAATAAAAAGGACATGTCTACAAGACTTTGTTTGTTTGCTTTACCTTAGTTTACTGGACCAATCTAGTTTACTTTTATAATGGGTTGAATCAATGGATAGAGATAGGCCAGGGTTGAAGATCCACGTGCAGATGCAGATCATATGGGATAAAAGATAAAAATAAGCATAGTCATGTGTAATGTTTGAATAGAGATAATCTCTTGTGGGCAACACATCCTAATATACCAGAGCCCCCGTGATGCAGCGGGCATAGCATTAATCTTTTAATCCAACCGAGTGCACACCGAAGCAACGGGCTGCAAATGATTACTAAGTGTAAAACACAGATCAAAGATTTAAGTGGTGATGATGTTGTGATCCCGAATGGGTCGCTAAGCGAAGACCGTACTACCATTTCTATCACTGGGGTTCCTATGAGATCGCCGCTAGCCAAGTATCTCACCTCAAACCTTTATCATTCTATGTGATCTTGGGTACCTACAAGTCCACAGATCGAGACAAGAGACCAAGAAACAAAATATACAAATCTCAATTGCAAACAAAATACAACACTCCCCATGAATTAGATGCACATAATCGCTGCTAGGTTTCTCCCCAACCCGTAGCCGTGAGGACTAATCAATCATAACAAATATATCGGAGATAGAAAACAACATACGAATACTTAGATTGAAATCAAATCTTGCCAAATCACAAAGAGATCTAATGTACAAAGCAATGGTTATGGCTAGTGGAGGGGATGGATGATGGAAGTGATAAACAATGGCGTGGATCTCCTTTGGTGGTGTTGTGATGTAATCTGAGAATGGCGGCTCTCTTGCCGGCGGCTAGAGCCTCAAAATATATAGGCGTCTTCATGAAAGTCGTAATGTTTGACGAGACTGTTGGGTTCGCAGTATAGAAAACAAAAATCCTACAATGGGAACTACTAAGCACCAAGATCTATCTACCTAGATACAAGCAACGGGTGGATATATATCCATAGAGAAAAAACCCTTGAAGACCGACAAAGTGTAACGAGGTTGGATTCGTCGATGATGTCATCGTTTGCTTGCTGATCTCAATATCGAGAGGAAGTCCTAGAGCCGCAAATCAGCAGCACATCCGTGATCACACACACATCCGGTCCACCAAACAACCTCCGCCTCCTCGCTCCAGCAATGCAGCGGATAACTCCTTCTAGACGAAAAGCTACCGGGAACATGTATCTCGCTAATCTGAGACCATGGGGAATAATTCTAGAGGGAGAGATATCCTTCACGAGGAGGTGTGCTTTGTGAGGAGGCGAGGGGGGCCTTTTATAGGGAGAGGGGGCATCCCCGTCCCATGGGCCAGCGGCTATGGAGGTGCCCCCACCTCTTCCTTCATTCATGTGGGTGGAAGCCCCACTCACATAAACATGCCTCCACTCACACATCCACTCACATGCATTAATTTTCCACCAAAATTAATGCAAATATCATTTAATAAAACTATTTTATTTATTTTATTCAGAATTTTGTTAATTAATGTAATTAACAAACATTCCCATAAACCCCCCTACAATATTTCAATATCACATCCAGAACCAATTTCAGCAATTTCACTCTTAACAATTCCAGTGTCCATTGAAATAATTCTAGCGCTTTGCAACCCTTTTCTCTCAAACATATTTTCTCCAAATGGTTTCGGTATCCCTTAAGTTTGTCACCCTAAAGTTCACGAATAATGAAGACATGATCGAGACCCTTCTCCGATCAATAATCAGTAGCGGGACCTAGAGATCCATGTAACATCCCAATTTCAACAACCCTTATTAATTGTCCAGAATGCAAAAATCCAGGGGAACAATTTTTTTCCCTGCTTTATGATGCACTGTTTGCTTGTTGTTATCTATGTTTATGCTTCTGATTATATAGCTTATGATATACTACTTAACTCAACATCAGTTGTCAAAAGCTATTTAACAAAACTATCCTGGGTTATTTTACATATTCTGAAATATTCTGGCATTTCAAAGCATGAGCCAAGATGCTTATGTAACCAAACATATTTTAGTAGTTTCTATTGACAAAACAATGGAGAGCAACAATCTCCTTATGTTTTCAAGACAGAACCTTCAACTACTCTTACCTCTAGGATTTCCAAAACTTTGTATAAAACTTTTGAATTCTAATCTTGGTAGGGATACCAAGGATTCTCACCTTATTCAAACTCCAGCCTTTCAAGATTGCCCATCCTTACCTCAAGCTAGGCTTGATGGTAACCCTAGTAGTAGTTGATTGGTGCGTTAGATGAGTTGCCTTGATCTGCTGCTTGACTTGATTTCTTAGAAGTAGTATGAGCTACACTAGGAGCTCATCCTCTAGGATCCAGAAAACTTTAAAATCCAAACCCTAAGCAAGAATATAAGATGGATCCGATCTCTAGCCACTAGGTGATCATCAAAAACGCTTAACCAGATCAATTCTGAAGTGATCTAATCTTGAAGCTTCCAAGTCAATGAAGACCAATATCAAGCATGGATTTCTCATACTCATTCTACACTTCAACATCGTCCACTTGATGATTCTTTGGTACCTTGCAACCCATCAAAAACATCCCCTCTCATACTCTAGTCAAAATCCTCAAAACTGCCAAATTTGACTAAGTCTGGAAACTATTTCAACATCACTTCTTTGAATGTCTCCCTTTCTCAATCCTTGTGCATTTTTGTAAATGCACTTGAAAAATCTTGTAAACACCAAGGACTAACAAGGCCCACTCTTGACCTTGGATATAATATCTTTTAACCCACTTGTTCTTGATGGTTTCACAGGCCAGAAATTAACAATTCATGCAAATCTTATCAACATGCATATTTCAGCAGAAGCTCACACCTTCATCCTACCTCCTTTGGACCAAATCCTTAAATGATTGTGTTATACTAATAAAGTTCTAGCAATCCCTACTTTACTTGTTTAAACTGGATTCTTGTGCCTCTAAAACCCACATGGTTTTGAAGGCTACTTGATAATATGCTATGGCACCTTTAATTTATTCAAAGTTTGGTATCAATCTTAGGAAGGCTCAATCCTTATCAACCATGGTAATCTACACCACTTGGTATATCCATCCATCTATCCCATGAACCAAGGTGAGCTCTGAGCTCCAAGCTTCAACCATGTTTTGATGGTATAAAAGTAATAGTGCCCAAGATCCTTTATCCCTTGTTCAACTTCCAAAACAAGTTAAATCCCCAAAACCAAAGGTTGGAAGTGATTTATACAGCATGTGTACATCATCTACCATGTAAATAAACATTTACCAAATATTTTCCATAATTATTGTGGCCCAAAAGCAATTAAATTACTTTAATTGACAAACACCTAAAAACTCCTTCTATTAAGGAAATATTGTTTTTCTCCAAAACATTTCCCCAAACTAATTCACATTTGATACCTATAAACCCCACCCTATCCTCCCACTTCAAAAATAATGATTCTTGAAGAGTCTTAATAATTATTTTTACCCATTTTCTTAAATGGAAGAAACAAGAAATTAAATATATTAAATACTTTTATTCATCAATAAATCTTGGGAAAATTCCCAAAAGTGTGAATTCATATCTGGGACCTTTTCACATCAAAAACTCACCTTGTTCCATGTAAAAATATCAAATGAGCCTCTAGAAACCATTTCTGCACTTTTTAAATAAATGGTTTTAAGTGGACTCTTAAATAATGGAAAAGTCTGAAACATAGCCTAGATGGGTATCTTGATCTCTTTTATCTACCAGCAACATTTCCCCATCTTGCCAAGATAACCTTTTGAGAACCTTGTAGTATTAAAAGCATTATGCCAGATTAGGAAATTGTCAAAGCTTGATAAAAAAATCAAAAGCAACCCATCACCACCTCCATCAGTGGTTGGCCTCAGAAAACATCACTTCCCTTGGCCGTGGTGACCCCTGTAGCAAGCCCCCTCCCTTGCCCTTTAGCTCTTGAAGCATGTGAGAGAGAGGGAGAAATAGCATATCTTGTGAAAATCTTGGTATTAAAAGGGGCAACAGCCACACCACCCCCTTCCACCACTCACTGCTCGACCCTAGTGTCCCACCTCACCCCATCCACCTCCTCCCTCTACCAATACCAAAGCAGCACCCCTCCCGTTTCCCCAAATGGGCATAGTCCACCATGGATCTTCTCCTCCTCAAATAAATATCCCGAGGCCACCCCAGCGCCTCCCTTGGCCCTCATTCGCCCCCACCACTCTCCACTCACCTTCCCCAGAATCCCCTCTTCCTCGCCTGGCCTCTCCTGCCCGAGAGAGGGAGGGAGAAAAGCTTCGGCCTCCTCCATAGATTCAAGCAAGGCTTCCTCCTCCCTGCCCTTCTCCTTCTACAGGTCACCCAGTTAGACTCCCCTTATCCTTCTGGTTCTAACCCTGGTCTTCGTTTTGACATGCAGCAACCGCAGCACCCTCTCCGGCAAACTCCGACGAGCTTCGTTTGCGCGTCTTCACGCGAGCAACTTCCCAGACAGGAACCCGACCGTGCCGCCCCTCGAACTGCTCGCCCTCGAGCACCGCTTCATCTCCGCCACTCCTCGTCGCCTCCTGGCTCCCCAGGAGAGCTCCCCGCCACCGCCCGACGCGTCTAGGGTTTCCCCGTCGCCGGCGGTGTCTCAGCGAGGGAGACGACCCAGGGCCGTGGATCGCCTCTTGATCCAACAACCCAGGAGGCCCCGTACCCCTTCGGCTGCCGCGGTCGCTGACCAGCGGGTCCTGCCAGGCGGATTCAATTGCGCCACCCGCGTGCTGTCCTCGCTCGGTTGAGCTGTTTTTGCCCCAATGCGGCCTATTTCCAAGCAGATCTGGCTCGCACCCCTTTGTTCTTTCCTTTTCTTTTAATTAGAACTCCAGATCTACTTTTCTGCCTACTAGTGTTAATTCAAAACAAAAACGGAAAACTGTTTGAAATGTCTAGATATAAATTACTACATGTTACTATATGTGTTGTATAACATGTAGAACCAACCCCAGGTCCAAAATAAATGTTAGTAAATTCTGAGATTTAATCGACCAAGATGTATCTGTTGCAATAAATAAATCACTTAGTGAGATTTACATAATCAAATGGAATGGATCAAATTTACTCTAATAGGTATTTGAAATACCCATCTGTGGGAATTTGTCTCATGCCAAGTTGAACTATAGTTTGACTAAAGGAAAAATAATAATAAACAGCCTATTTTTGTCTTTAAGAAATTCTCCAGGTCAAACCAAAATGGGTATTGACCTTATTCCAACTCCCAGTTATGTGGTCCTTCAATACCTAACAAAACCTAGAATACCAGTATTTATTGGTTAATTAGTGATTTTTGGTGATTTAATTATCTATGTATAGTGTTATGTCAATAGAAAAATCACTAAAGGAGTTTGACAACTCAAAAAAGAGTGAATCCAATTCCTATAGAAAGGTATTCAAAATGCCTACCATGTGGCATTAGTTTCCTATCAAAAGCTAGTGTAGATTAAATCTGGTGAAAAAGACAAAAACCCTCTAGAACTTCTTTGGGAATATCCTGAGGGCATCCTGGTAATTATTTTGACATGATTCCAACTCTATTTGGATCAGTTCATAAAACCCTACTGAACTGTCCAAGGAAATAATTTTTGGAGCTCTAGAACTTTTCTGTTGAATTATCTCCTAAAACTAGAGTTTATTTCACTAGAAAATTAATAACTAAATAAAGAAAAGTGATAAAATCATGAAACCACTTTTGTTGGCCTTGTTTTGGCAATACCTACCTGATGGTATCATTTGTGCACATTTGTATCTTACTTAACCAAGCATTAGTCAAAACCCCTTCCGTATGTGGTATTTGACAACTAAATCACAAAGATAAATTCTCAAAGGCAATTAAAGCATTTCCATATGCTATGATCTCAATCTATCAAAACTACTGAATTAATATGTGGTATGTTTGTTTCTGTATGGATTGGTGATTATTTGCCTTGTGTTGATTGCACGCTTTGTTTGCTTGCATGTGATCCATAACGACGCTAGATGCAATTAAATCGGAGATCAGACGAAGTGGTTGGTATTGGTATTCTTGATTATCTAAAGAAGAAGTCCAAGGACATATTGCCATATTACTGATCTCAGGCAAGCCACTTCTTGCTCATAAGCCTTGTGCTACTGTTTTACTTATGCATGTTTTACTCACTGCTTTATGAAAACTTCATTGTTTTACTATATGATGATCTCTACTTAGTAGCGGCTTGGCTTCTCCAAACCATTACTCTTTTGTACTATTAAGTACAACCCTCTTGATGACACCTACTGGCCCCTAGTAGAATAGATGGTGCATATCACCATAACCCTTTGGAGACCCTGATTTAGCCGAAGCAAAGCTATAGGATGGGAAGACCCCGCAAAAGTTTTACAAAGAGTTTTATGATAAAACCTTGGTGAGGTTTGACCTACTAAGAGAAGTTTGAGAAAGAAAAAGGTTTTCGTTTTACAAAAGATGCTGAAGGAAAGAGGAGGTAAATTTTTTACGAAAACGAACCCGGTTCTTTGCAGCTTTAGCTATAACAACTTAACTCGTGCAACCACATTAATCTGGAATGGGATAGGGCTGGATTTGATGTTTGTTTATTCTGGTATAAGCTGCCTCACAACGACTACAGGGGATAAAAATCCCTGTAGGGTGGGCCTTATCCTGTAAAGGTCCATGTGGGCATCGACCTGGAGAAGGAACGAAGGGTCTACGGGCCTCCACGCGTTACTATGAGCCCCTCATTGAAAGCACACACTGTGTGAAGTGGAAAAAACGCTTGTTGGGGATATACTTTTCGGGTATCCTCATAGTTCCTCACTGACCAGGGTGGCCCACTTTGGGTTAGAGCTTTGCTTCACGGGTGGCCCAGTCAGGGAGAAGAGACGGAGTCCAGTCCGGCTACGGGAAGGCCCCGAAGTCTTACCGACATAGGCCCATAGTGTTACTTGTAGTCCAAGATGTACTATGTAACCGACTCTTACTCGTAGCCGGATAGATCTCTCCTGTAAACCCTAGGCCGGATATCTATATAAGCCGTCCTAGGGAGAGCCTTTAGGGCATAACCTACCTAGACAATAGTCTACAATCTCAACTCGCACAGGCGAAACCGTTGTAACCCATATTCCGGCTCTGTCGTATTACTGGATTGCTAGCAGGAGTAGGATCCGTCCAAAGCCGGCGGATTCGAACCTGGGTAAACTTGTGTGTTCACCATCCCAGAACACCATACGTCTCACACCCCTCTCATCCACACGCCTCGAGAACCCCCTCATGACGTAATTTTCATGAATCCGATGACAGATGGTGCCCACCGTGGGGCAAGTGAGCTTCGAATCTGCGTTCCGAGCGGAATCTGCAAGAATCGAAATCAGCGAGACTATCTCCGTTGGTCGCATCCTCTATGCCAGTGATGTCCCGCTCATCATTCTCGAAGAGACTTGGATTCTGGCTAGGGATGCCGTGACCACCTATACCATCATGTCTTTCGGCGATATCGATATATACATCGGATTCGCTGAGGCAGCAGAGTTCTGGATCTCAGAAACCCTAATCCCACCCAGCCCGCACCAGTTGCGGAGATAGTGGAGAAAGATGAACCTGAAGCAGATCTCGTAGTGCAAGTCGAATCTGGAGTGGATCTCCCTAGCAAGGTGGAATCCTAGATCGACCCACCAGTGGAGGTTGAAATCCAGGAGGAGCCGGAAAACAATCCTGGTTCCGACTCTAGTAATACTAGGACTGATAGACCTCTCCTGAGATACACGTTGAGGCTCATGATGATGCAAGACGCAAGTATGGACGATATTCTCGAGACCATTAGGTGTCTCGAGGAAGCCGACCGCGAGAGCCGCAACTATTTCAGGAGGCATGCGTCGCACTTCGTCGGATATGTTTGTTCTGGATCCGGCTCCGTCGATGCTAGGGACAATACCGACTCAGTGCTGGAGGCGATCAGAACAAACACCGACGTACCCGCATCCTCGGATGATTCGATGACATCGGTGGATTTCCGAAAGTTCGCAAGAATACGAAGAGGATTATAACTCCAAAGCTGCAGAAGAAGGAGAAGCCATGGATGAAGGATCCAGGGAAAACTCTCCCAAAGCACAGGATGACATGGATACCGAAGATAATCCTGAGGTCCAGATGTCCGAAAGTACCGATTAGAGCTTGACTCCGGGAAACGGACCCAAAGCCATCTTTGCTACCGGCGCTGCCAAGAAGGCAAAGAAGAAGAACAAGAAGAACAAGACCCTGACAAAAGATCTTCCGGCAGAGGAGGTGATTGCCAAGGAATACGAGGAAGACTCGGATGGAGCGCTTATCCCAGACGAGCCCAAAGAAGAGTCGGTGGATGGACACGTGATCACTGAAGGTGGGCATAAACTCATCGATGTTGCATTAACCACACCTATCCCTACAGCTGCAGAACTTACTGCTGAAGAACTGGATGAAAGGGCCCATGCCCTAGAAGTGGGTCGCCAAGTACTCCTAGATGAAGCTAAAATTATCGAGGAAGAAAAGAAACGCATGGCAACTGCGGAGAAGTCCATCTCTCGGCAGCACCAGAAGACTCGGAAACATCACACGCGTGACGATCAATTTACGGAAGTTCACAAGGTTCTCTTTGAAGGAGACCCAGGGATGCCTCGACTTGACAGTAAGGGAGATCTGGTGTATCCAACACTGGTCCAAAACACTGTTGCAGCGCGAGATATCATGTCAAACAATCTAGGCCCAAAATAGGTTCGATTGGGCATCAAGATACTCACCAAGGGTTTGGAACAGCAAAGGGCCGCGAAATCCAGAAGCGGAAAACTGGTCTCCCAATCCGACCAATGTCGCACGGATCCGGCCTGGAATGACATAAGACCCCAACGTGTTATAGAACAGCATTACCATTCCAACCGTTGGGAAGAAAACTACTCAAGAACCGAATCTTCAGGGCAGCATCATAGAATTACACGAGACTGGTGCAATGTTGCTCCAGCGGCTAAGCAAGAGGCAATTGTTGCACTGTATCTGAAGAATCCTCCCTGGCGAGAGTCGAACGATTGCATGGAAGAAGACAAAAATAAACGTCGGGAGGAGGACCGTCAAAGGATGCCATCTCCTAGACTTACAAGCCGTCCGGCTGAGCCCCACCGTGGTGGGAGTGACGGACGAAAGAACGACTGACACCATGCTGAGACAAGCCGGCAGGGGGCTCGTCGTAATGAAGATCCTCCCCGGAACCGGATTAATGACGCTCCGGACGGAGGCCAGCGATCAGCCGGAAACAACCCAGCCGCTCCACCCTCTCCACCAAGCAGCCATCACAACGGCTCCCAAGGAGGCCAAAGAGGGCGTCATGGTGGAGGAGGTGGAGGCAGAAGCCGAAGTACAGCTCCAAGGCACCGCATCCATAGCCGTCATTCGGGATGATCTCTATCCCCAAATGACGCAAGTCACAGGATCAACTCCAACATAGAGGTGCGGCGCTACGAAAACGATGATATATACGTGGGCCCAAAATGCTTAGGACCACGCATAAGAGCTACAAACTTCCCGGAAGGATTTGCTATCTCAAGACACATTCAAGCCTACGACGGTATAGCTCGGCTAGATACTTGGCTCCAGGATTTTTTCCAGGCTTGCTGCATCGCCAAAGGCGAAATAGCCTGGTCGCGACCCGGTATCGCCCACTCATGTTGCGGAAGACGGCATGATCATGGCTCAATGAACTTCTAGAGAACACCATCCACAACTGGTATGACATGCGAAGCGCGTTCTTCCGGAATTTCGAAGGAACATAGCGGACGCCCTGTACGGTAGGAGACCTACAGCGTTGCACCCAGAAAGCCAGAGAAACTTGCTGGGATTACCTCGGATGATGGATCGACACCAAAAACTCCTGTGAAGGAGTAAACGACCAAACTGCGATCGAAGCTTTCATTGCAGGACTCCCAATTGGTTTACTACGTCATCGCTTGAAGTGTGACAAGGTCACCGACTATAGAAACATCGAGCAATTATGCAGATGCTAACGATGATGCAGAGGGATTACTTAACGCCCTAGCTATGCCGCAATCGGAAAAACAACCAAAGCAACAAGCTCAGAAGTGCAAGAACACCTCGGAAGAAAAGCCCAATGCGGAAACGGAAGTGGTCACTGCTACTTTCGTGTCTTGAGGACGAGGAGGGCACGGTGGTGGTTGCGAACGCGGTCGTGGGACATCAAGAGTCCAGGGTAGAGGAGACCAACAACCCGGTAGAACCTACTCCTGAGCCGACATTGCTAATAACCCATGTGTGCATCACTTAGATGCCAATGGGGGCTCGTCCCACACAAACTCTGAGTGTCGTTTCAATGACGACATCAAGAAAGACGATACCGCTGGGGCTAAGCGGAAAAAGGGAAAGAAGAATCCTGACCAAGGATGATTCCGACATGGGGGAAGCCGATGCTTCAAATCCCAAGCCGGAAGGTAAGAAGAACTTTCCGACAAAGAAAGACACTTACATCACCTTCCTCGGATCTCAACCAGCTAAGGTCAAGAAAGTAGTTCTACATGAGCTCAACGCAAAAGTTCCGGCTGTCCCTCAATTTTTGGACTGGTCGGAAGTGGCAATCACCTTTGACCGCGCTGATCATCCGCCTAAGTTGCACATGCAAGGCAGCATCAACATTCTGGCTATGGTTTCTCCAACAATCTCATCGACGGCGGCAGCAGCATCAACATTCTGTATGTCCAAACGCTATGCCGAATGAAGATCTCAGAGACCCAGCTGAACTACAGCTCTAGGATTTTTCGCGGAGTTGTCCCAGGAAGACAAGCAAATACCCTGGGAGAAATCACTTTGGATGTTACCTTTGGAACTCCAAAGAACTATCAGACGGAAGCACTTTCCTTAGAAGTGTTCCTCTTCAAGAGCACGTACCACGCTATATTCGGACATCCGGCTTACTGGGCTTTTATGGCTCGTCCGTGTAACATTTACAATATGATGAAAATTCCATGTCCCAACGGCGTGATCACCACCAGGGGAGACCCGAAGAAGGCGCGAGAGTGCGAGGAAGGAAATGCCGCCTTCGCTGAAGCCATGCTGCACGCCCAGGAGTACCAGGAGATCAAGAAGAGCATAGATCCGTCCGAGATGCCCTCAACGAAGAAGGAGGTGACAAAGCCGAATCCGGAGTTCAAGGCATCCAAAGAGACGAAGAAGACGCTGTTGAAGGATGATGACCCCTCCAAGGTGACCCAGATAGGCGTAGGCCAAGATAGCACATAGGAAAGCATGCTCGTCAAGTTCCTCCAAGCAAATCAAGATATCTTCGCATGGCAGCCATCTGACATGACCTGAGTACCTAGGGAACTTGCCGAGCACTCTTTAAATGTACACCCGAATGCTAAACCCATCAAACAGTCCCTACAATGTTTTGGCGATGAAAAGCGTAAGGCAATAGCTAAGGAACTAGCACGGCTCGAGTTAGCAGAATTCATAGAAGAGGTCATGCATACTGATTGGTTGGCCAATCCTGTAATGGTCCCTAAAAAGGACACCACTGATTTAAGGATGTTTGTTGATTATACTGCCTTGAACAAGGCTTTTCCCAAAGATCCGTTCGCTCTGCCTAGGATTGATCAAGTTATCGATTTTACGACAGGCTCGGAACTCCTCTGTTTTGTCGACGCATATTCCGGTTATCACCAAATTTGGATGAAGGAATCAGATAAAATCAAAACTTCATTCATAACCCCCTTCAGAACCTTCTGTTTCGTAACGATGCCCTTTGGGCTGAAAAACGTAGGAGCTACATACCAGCACACTATGCAGTGTTGCCTCCATGACCAAATCAGACGCAATGTACACCCATATGTGGATGATATTGCGGCGATGTCCAAAAAGAAGGAAACCCTGATTTCCGACTTGGAGGAAACGTTCGCAAATCTACGAAAATACAACAAATGCTTAACCCAAAGAAGTGCTTCTTTGGAATCCCAGTCGGAAAATTGTTAGGTTTTATCGTGTCCCAAAGAGGCCTAGAGGTAAACCAAGAAAAAATCAAGGCTATACTCAATATTTCCAGGCCAACTCGCATGAAGGACGTACAAAGACTAACTGGTTGCATTGCCGTAGTCAGTTGGTTTGTAAGCTGGCTCGGTGAAAGAGCCGCACCACTATACAAGCTCCTGAAAAAGACCAAGAATTTTGTTTGGACCGACAAAGCTGAGGCTGCACTACAAGACCTGAAAGCAGTACTTTCATCTGCTCCCATCCTTGCAGCACCAGAACCACATGAACCGATGTTGCTCTATCTTGCTGCGACAAAGAAAGTCGTCAGTTTCGTCATGGTGGTGGAGAGACCGGAGGAAAATCAGGAACACTTGGTGCAACGTCCGACTTACTATCTCAGCGAGGTCTTAATAGAATCAAAATAGCAGTATCCGTATTATCCAAAGATGGCTTACGGTGTGTTCTTCGCATCTCGTAAGTTATGACATTATTTGCAGGAACATCCAATTACCGTGGTGAGCACAACTCCCATGAGAGATATAATCAACAATAGTGATGCTACAGGACGCGTCGCCAAATGGGGAATAGAGCTCTCAGCTTTCGACATTGAGTTCAAACCTCGTACAACAATCAAATCCCAAATCCTTGCTGACTTTGTTGCTGATTGGACAGAGACAACGGAGAGTATGACCCTGCCAGAGTCAGAATACTAGACCTTGCATTTTGATGGGTCTAAAGCGCTCGGGGGCTCGAGGGCTGGCATGGTGCTCAAGTCACCCCAAGGTGATAAACTTTTCTATGTATTGCAGATACACTTCACGGCGACGAACAACATTGCCGAGTATGAAGCACTACTGCAGGGAATCCGGATCGCTAAGGACATCGGCATCCGACGTTTAATGTGTTATGGAGATTCGGATCTTGTTGCTCAACAAGTGTCGGATATCTGTAGGGAAAACAAGCACATGGCAGCATATAGGGCTGTCGTGGATAAATTATCTAAATTGTTTGAAGGGTTTGAATTTCAACACATCCCTTGAACAGAAAATGAGGAAGCAGATGCACTATCTCGAATAGGCTCTCCCCAGAAAAAGGTCCCGGATGGCGCTTTTCTAGAGCACCTCAAACTTCCCTCTAAAAAAGGAGTAGATGAGGAATATCCGACCAAATCCGACTCACCTTTAGTTGCAGTTCTGGCTATAATTCCCAGCTAGACTCAACCCTACCTTGATTACTTAGTAGAAGGAAAATTACACGAAGATGAAGTTCTGACCCGGCAGATTGTCCGACGAGCAAAAGCCTATACTATAATTAGTGGTGAGCTCTATAAGCGGAGTGTATCTGGGGTCTTTCAACATTGTGTATCTCGGGAACAAGGAGTGGAAATCTTACGAGAGATCCACGAAGGCGAGTGTGGTCACCACCCTGCAGCCAAATCATTAGTGGCAAAAGCTTTCCGACACGGTTTTTTCTAGCTTACAGCCAAGGCAGATGCCGAACGGCTAGTCAAGACGTGCAAGGGCTGCCAAAAGTATGCCAAACAAGCTCACGTTCCGGCTAATCAGTTGCGAACAATACCTATAACATGGCCTTTCACGGTCTAGGGGCTTGACATGGTTGGACCATTTAAACAGGCTCCAAGTGGATTTACACACCTCTTACTGATGGTGGATAAGTTCACCAAATGGATTGAGGCTAAACCCGTTACTAGTTTTGATGGAGCAACAGCCAGAAGATTTGTTGAGGATGTTATAATCCGATACGGTTATCCGCATAGCATTATCACAGACAATGGGAGTCACTTTTCTATGGGAGAGCTTGCCGAATTCTGTAATGAACAAAATATTCGGCTTGACATTGCGTCAGTCGCACATCCACAAGCTAATGGACAAGTCGAAAGAGAAAATGGTTTAATCCTACAAGGCCTAAAACGAAGACTCGAAGCACCACTACGACGTGCTACGGGGGCTTGGGCAGAAGAATTACCCTCTATAATATGGAGTTTACGAACAACTCCAAATAGGTCAATCGGATACACACCTTTCTTCTTGGTCTATGGCGTAGAAGCAGTTCTTCCTAGTGATTTGATTCACACTTCTCCTAGAGTGGCCACGTATATTGAAGAAGATGCCGAAATTTCTTGACAAAATGATCTCGACTTAGTTGAAGAAGTTCGTGTCCTTGCTGAGATGAGATCAACAACCTATCAGCAGAAGTTACGCAAGTATCATAGCCAAAGAGTCAGAAACCAATCTTTTAATAAGGGCGATTTGGTTCTCCGGCTTGTGCAGCAAAGAAAGCACAAACTTTCCCCAATATGGGAAGGGACATTTTTAGTTAGTCGAGTATTGCACAATGGTTCGTACTACCTAACTGATATGCGGCCAGTCAAAGAAAGACTTGCTACTAAGAAGAGAAAGAGAGCTAGAGTCAGTACAAATCCGGATGAGTTAGACAGACCATGGAATATTGCTCAGCTACATCCCTTTTATTCTTAGTTTATTTTTCTTTGTAATCATATATGTGTACATGTTCAATGAGAAATAAAGTCTTGGTTCCCTCAAAATCTTTCTGAGAAGTTTTACCATCTTATTTTCGAATGATCATGTCCCAGTCAAAAATCCCAGAATACTTGAAATTACTTTATGCTCATGTTTGTTCTGGTTTAGATTTCCGATTCTAAAATTGCTACCTTTGGGTATATATCTCAATTTTCTAGTATCAACTTTGGTTATTTGTCTGATTTCTAGATGCGGGCATTTCCCGAGTAGTGAATTGTTGGTACTGGAAGCCATCTTTGTTTCTGAGTTTAAACTGGTTTAGCAATTGAGCTCCGTTGCTCGGCAAAGTTTCCGTGCTAAAAGTTGGCCGACTCACGAAAGGGACGAGGTGGAAAGCCAGATAAACGATAAGTGCAGACAAAAAACACAAGTGCTTATGCAAATATTTCAGGCATGAAAATTCTAAAGCCAAAAGTGGTGAATAGATAAATTAAAACTTAGCACTAGCAAAAGTATATTACTACTTATTTACAAACCCAAATAGTTTTCAGAATAACATATTGTTCTTCTAATACTCTATGATGCAGAAGTGGACACATCGCCTTGGCTTGATAATGTTCCGAGATGTTCAAATCCGATATGGATTGATCATCGTCGAAAGCTTCAGCTGTTTCTTCGGAAAGCGGAGGCGGCGTGTCCACGCGGGTGAAGAAGTGAGTGTTGTAGCTGGTCAACTCAGCCACGTGACACCCATATCCGGCGTAGGAGTCCATGATGGCCTTGATGTCTTGCTCCTGTCCGTCTTCATCCACCTTGCAGTACCCTCTAGTTACTTGCCACATCTCCATGTTTCCATGGTGGCTCATAACCATGGTAAGAGCATTTTGCGCTACGGTTCGCGCGTAGGACATGTTCCAATCCTGAACAAGCTGAGGCATATCCTTGGCCTCGTCTCGCACCTCAAAACCGGACATGCTATGCATATCCGGAACCTTGAGAACTTCGCCAATATCTTTGAGGGATTGTCAGAAGTCATGAAGCTAATCACCGACTTGGGTAAGACGGTGGGTGCGAGGTTCGACAGAGGCAGAATCTGTCAAGTTCAGAGGACCTGTGCATATAATGCAAAGGGGTAAGTCTCATCCAGCTCTAGGCGAAGTTCAGAATTTGAGCAATGCTCTTCTCATGATCTGCCTTAAGCTTATCCATCTCTTGGCGAAGTTCTTTGTTTTCAACCGCCAAGGTCTTAAGATTCTCGGCCTCTTCGATCATAGCACATGACTTTTTTACCAGTGTTGTAAAACAAAACAACAACAATTCAACAAAAATTCAACTATGAAAAATCAAGACAAGGTTTGAGTTTCGGAATGATTACCTTCCGCCTCATCCTTGGAAACTTTCAATTGTGCATTTTCAAGCCGGAGAGCTTTGATCTCTTTCCGCTTGTTGCAAACATTCTTCAACAAATCCTGGTTATAGGAATATACTTTCTATAAGTCAGAATACCCAAAGTCAGAATTCTACTAAAGACTCGGGCTAATATTATACGAATATCAGCACGAGCCTTGGGGGCTACACTAGTTAAGTCCTTGGCATCCTAGTAAAGCATAACCCTGGATTATCTATCCAACTTCATGCTTGGGGGCTAGAGGATATGATATAAATTAACATAAAGAAAAACGTGAGTTGGAATTCCAACTTACATGTAGTTCACGAGCGAGTTTGATCAAACTCGCATTCACTTCGGTGGTAACCTTCTCGGCGAGGGTTAAGGGGACAACCGGCACAGCTGGAAGTTCACCGGTCCTCAGCTTCTCATCTCGAAGACGGATTGTTCAAGAAGATCAGTGTTCTTGGTGTCCTCTGCTTCTTGTGCTTCTTCTTCGGCATAAATGGTCCGGCTTTCAAGGCATTCCTTGGCCAACCGTTGGATCTCCTCCGCAGATTTCCGAGATAAGCCAAACTTGGCGAGTCCCGAATTGCTCAGGAGGTTGTTGGTGAAAACTTCTGCCGAGGGATCATTAGCCAGAGAGGGTTCACCCTTATCAAAACCCGAGTCACCCATTGTGACGTCAGCTTGTGACTCAAGGATCACTCGCTCTGTTGAAGGAGCCGAATCTTCTGCAACAGTCAGAGATGGAGTAATCTCCGGTGCTGCAGAAGGCTGAGGGGAAGGAGTTGGAGGAGCGACGGCAGGAGAAGCCAAAGTTAGCTTCGTCTGACGCAGGGGCTTAGACGTAGCTCCCTTCCCCTTGCCCTTGATGAGTTGTTTAGCTCTGAGAAGCTAATAGAACGAAGAACATTACATCTCGGAAGAAATCACAAATGAAGTACAAAGGCGGAAGTTGTGAGGAAAGTTACCTTTTCACAACAAGCACCTTCTTTGTGCCGATAGCCACTGTCGGAGCTTTACGCTTCCGAGAAACAATGTTTCGCAGTGGAACCAATTCCTCCTCCTGAGAAAACTCAAGAGGATATCCCTCGATAGGAGCTAATTCCGACTCGGGGAGGTCGGCAAGCTGAAAAGACGATAATATTGCAAAATAACTTAAAGATGAGCACATAAAAAGGGTTGTTGCTAAAGCTTACCAGCACAACAGGATCTTCCAATGTATGCCTGTCCAGGGATATCTCCGAAATCTTCTTCTCGATCCGCTCCTTATTAGCCATTTGATTTGGCATAGGTAATCTTTATCCTTGTAGGCTTTGGGGCTGATGTGGAGGGAGTCTTTTTTTGACGACGTGATGGAATGCATCAGTCGATCTCCGTGGTGTTGGAGAGGTTGGATCCAGCGTGATACCTAGCACTGGACCAAGTCGGGCCCTCTCAGGCCCTTGTGCTTCATCAGATATTCGATCCGCCTCTTGGCGAGAAGCAGATCGTCACTGAGAGCCGGAGCGACCTCGTCCCAAGATGCTCGAGGCATGCCAGCTCCATCGACAAAAGCCAGCAAAGCAGTAGCTTTGCTGGGAGCGGGAATATCCTTGTGATAGAAAAAGGTAGCCGTCCATTGCTTGACCGACTCACTAGCTTAGGTCCGAGGATAGACGCGCTCACGCCTAACCGAAAAACTAATAGTACCAGTAATGTAAGGATTACCGGCAGTGACGGAATTTCTCTGGACATGAAAATAATACCAGAAAAGAGTAAGGCTCGGCCTAATGCCGAGATACCCCTCGCACAAAGAGGCGTACACACTCATATCTAAGATGGAGTTCAGGGGAGGTGGTGGATATGAACACCATAATGATCTATCACCTCGGAGAAGAAATCTGAGGGAGGAAAAGAAAGACCTTTGACAAGGTGAGTGCCGAACTGCACTCGCTCGCCGACGTGAGGGTTGGGGACGACCTCGCTGAGGCCGCTCCGCCAATCGCCGGCGCGGAGGAGCCCTTCTTATTATACGTTGAGGAGCTTGGCATCGTCGAGGACGCATGGGATCCCAACCCCGTGATTGCTCTCCCTCTCCATCGTCGCTGCCGTCGCCGCTGCGCTAGAGGATGTTGTGGAAGCCATTTTGCCGGTGCGCCGGTGACCTTGGATGGGCGGCACTTGGGATTTTGGGTGCGAAGAAGCTCTGTGTGCGCAGGAGGAGTAGAGGAGAAGGAAACGATGCTGGGAACAGGTGGAGAAGATGAGGAAAAGAAATCCACACCACTTATATTCATCAGGCGTGTCAAGATTCGTGTAAACGCTACAGTGAATGTGCCATGCGTCGTGGAAAGGACGGGGAACCCTCCACGTGATGATTACGGCGCCTCGATCCCCACGCACGCATTGAAACGGCACCTCGGTTCCACAAAAGGCGGACCCACCAACGGTCGTGCTGACAGGAAATGTCTATCAGTGACGTGAGTTGACCATGACTGTTGTCATATTACGTCAGAGACCAAGTTCCGGCTTAGTTTGAATTTCAAGCTAGAAACACGAAGAAATGTACTGATAGGTCCGACTTTTTAAGACCCGGATCGTATCTTTTGTCTTGAAGTTTTAGCAACCCTTCAAGATTCTGCAAGCCGAAGATCAACCTTGACGATGATGAATCCGACTTTGGATCTTGGAGACTTCCGGGGGCTGCTGTTGGGGATATACTTCCGGGTATCCTCACAGTTCCTCACTGACCAGGGTGGCCCACTTTGGGATAGAGCTTTGCTTCACGGGCGGCCCAATCAGGGAGAAGGGACGGAGTCCAGTCCGGCTACGGGAAGGCCTAGAAGACTTACCGACATAGACCCATAGTGTTACTTGTAGTCCAAGATGTACTATGTAACTGACACTTAGTCGTAGCCGGATAGATCTCTCCTGTAAACCCTAGGACAGATATCTATATAAGCCGTCCTAGGGAGAGCCTTTAGGGCATAAACTACCTAGACAATATTCTACTATCTCAACTCGCACAGGAGAAACCCTTGTAACCCATATTTCGGCTCTGCCGTATTACTCGATGGCTAGCAGGAGTAGGATTCGTCCAAAGCCGACAGATTTGAACCTGGGTAAACTTGTGTGCTCACCGTCCCGGAACACCGTACGTCTCACACCCCTCTCTTCCACACACCTCGAGGACCCCCTCATGGCGTACTTGTCATCAATCTGACAACAACGCTCCGGTTGGCTTGGGAACTAGAGAGGGCTTCCCGGTGTTAGAGGGAACAACTCTCGTAGGGTAGACACTTATATTGGAGTGGGCATCCGGAGAGGCTTGGTTGGTTACTCGACCCACGATCGGTGTAGATCCGGTTAGGGTACCCGGATGGTGTGGGTAATGTGTACAACCTCTGTAGAGTGTAAATCTATTCGAATAGCCATGTCCGCGGTTATGGACAGGTTGGACAAACTACTGTAGAGCGGTGCTGGTTTTGATTTCAAAAAAGATTTCGGAAAAGCAATGGCTTTGGAAATGTTTTAACCATGGGATGGTCGGAAGGAATACATGTTTTGACCATGGGATGGTAGGAAAGGAAGGAAAGGAGTTTGGTCATGGGATGACCGGAAGGAGGAACAAATGGGTGACCCATTCCTAATGTTTTCCAAAACTTTTCAAAAAGGTTTCCAAACCATTTTACAATGGTTCTCAACAAAGATATGTAGATGCTATATCTACACAGAAACTATGTGAGAAAAGAACCTCTCTTGGAGCCCTCCTACCACCACAACCATATTGCACATCTCATGTTATTATTATTGTCTTAAGGTGGTTTGCGAGTACATTCAAAGTACTCACTAGCATTGTCCCTGGCTATTAACTTGGTCAGATATCAAGAAGAGGATGAAGTTGACTTCTGTGCGAGCTAGGATGTTCTCCCAGTCAGTTGCATGTAGGTTAAGGCATGGCTCGGGCTCTACGCTTGATGATGTTCCACTGTTGAATATTGATGTAGCCATGATGGCAACTAAGGTATGACATGTATTAGTTCAAGTAATAGATGTTTACTTTGATACTCGTCGGTTATGTGCCACGACTAACTGATCATGGGATCGTGGTTGTATGCATAACAGGGATTCTCAGAGTATTAACTAGTTTCTCAATGGCTTTCGAAAAGTTCTACTTCTTATCCTCTTCCCATTTTAAATAATTTAGAAAATGGTTTCTTCTCTTCACTCGTCAAAACTTCAAACATACGGATTTCAAACAAATGAGACCTAGAACCAGGTGAAGACAGTGAGAACAAGATAAAGAAAAGCAACTACCAGCAAATAAAAGGAGACTACAATATCGCCCTTCCAGCAGAATCCTCATAACTAGAAGAAATCAAGTACTACAGTATCGAGAAGCGTCCGATGTCACGGCAAGGGTTTCATTCACAAGATAGTGACCTAGACCCCCATAATGTGACATTTAGTATTAAAAGTCCTAAGATAGGATTCCCCTATATCGCGAGTAGTTAACTCCTTGGTCCCTAACGTTGACCGTGGTTGCTTGCCTAAGTGCATAATGTGTTGCTTCATATGTGTTGTTTGTGAAGGACATTGCGACCCCTCGCTCTATTCACTATGTATGTGTGTTCTAGCCTGTTTTGACCTTAGTCAAATGTGACTCGAGGATCGATAACCCACCTAGTAACTTAGGAAGAACCCCGGTTAGTTATCCCCAATGAGAACATAGATTAACCTCGGGAGTTTATGAGAGGCGAAGAATCGCTAGAAACAGAAGCCCAACCTCGTCAAGGTAGAGCAACTAGAAGATCTGTCCTCGGCAGGATGGCCTACTTCGTAAATCTCAACTCTCAAGACTCATCACCACCCCTGCACGCCAAGTACTCACCTGCAGATAATAGCAAGAACCCCGTGAAGCCAGAAGTCGATAACCGAAGGATCCTCCCTATCCGCAACAAACCACAAGACTTACCTACCAAGACAAGAAATGAAGACCTAACTACACTAACCTTCAGCATATTAGAGCTTCCAATCACCTTAGGAGACTAACCATTCTAGTTGACCCTACCAAAACCGACAGGAAGTTCCTCCCTAGAAGGTCAGAAATACCCCTGAATCCTGGTGATAAGGAAGCGTGAAGAAAACGAGTCCACTCCGCCACCGAGCAAAAACAACGCAAGGAATTAAGGTGAAGACGTTTCTCCGAAGTTTGCTTCCCTACCTCGACTGAAGGCTATAAAGATGAGCCGTAAATCGCTAACTTACCCTGAGCTAACTCATCAAGCTTTAGTTAGCAAACCACCCCCGCCAAGGTTTGCGAAACAGGGCATCACTCGAACACCTCAACTCAAGACCCAGGAAAAATACAACCTTCTTTAGCATCACACCTGCACTTCAAGACAAAAGATCTGCATCCGCCTCGAGGAACCTTAGTAAAGCTCTAAGGTAGAAAGACTGTGTCTTTCCAACTCAAATCCCGAAGACTGTCTACCAGAAGATACTCTAGAGAAAGTACCAGATCTGACGTCTTTCGCCAAGCATCAATTCCTGAGTCCTTAGATGAGGAAATCACTAAAGATTTACGAAGCCCCTCTGCTACTTCAGATGAAGATCAGCCTAAAGGACCTCATATTGACTAACCCCGTTAGTCCTAAACTGTGTGGACAATCTGCTAATTCAACTACTCTGATAGGCTAAGTACGAATAAAAGTAGTATATAAGCCTCATATCACCTTGATAGCGGACGTCATCGGAAGGTTTCAACTCTGGGCAGAAGATTGCGACATCCACCTAACATCATCCGACGACTCCCAGAAGGAAGGACTGTGTTAACTCCAAGCCATCCTAGTTTAACCCTAAGGGGGGAAGACTGCGTCCTTCCCACAAAAATAGTGTAACCCTCTGCCAGAAGCAGCCTTAGGAGTTAGACCCAAAATCATGAACTAGGATACGATAATCCTTTAAGAGAAACGCCGTAAATCCTAACCAAAGGAAGATCACCCCTCACAATCCCGATTGAATCCTGCTCAACATTCGTGTATCCAAGATGATTGAAGATCAACCTCATCGTCGTAGTGACCCTGTTCAAAGACAAGACGACAAGTAGTACACGAGAAACACATATCACTAACTCCAACACAAAATCCCATAACCTTATTCTCCTGAATCTCGGGACGAGATTCTTTTAAGGGGGAAGGGTCTGTAACATCCCAATTTCAACAACCCTGATTAATTGTCCAGAATGCAAAAATCTGGGGGAACAAAAACTTTTTCCCGCTTTATGATGCACTATTTGATTGTTGTTGTCTATGTTTATGCTTCTCATTATATCGCTTATGATATACTACTTACTTCAACATTAGTTGTCAAAAGCTATTTAACAAAAGTATCCTAGCTCATTTTACATATTCTCAAATATTCTGGCATTTCAAAGCATGAGCCAAGATGCTTATGTAACCAAAAATATTTTAGTAGCTTCTATTGACAAAACTATGGAGAGCTACAATCTCCTTATGTTTTCAAGACAGAACCTTCAGCTACTCTTACCTCTAGGATTTCCAAAACCTTGTATACAACTTTTGAATTCTACTCTTGGTAGGGATACCAAGGATTCTCACCTTATTCAAACTCCAGCCTTTCAAGATTTTCCCATCCTTACCTCAAGCTAGGCTTGATGGTAACCCTAGTAGTAGTTGATTTGTGCGTTAGATGAGTTGCCTTGATCTGCTGCTTGACTTGATTGCTTAGAAGTAGTATGAGCTACTATAGGAGCTCATCCTCTGGGATCCAGAAAACTTTAAAATCCAAACCCTAAGCAAGAATACAAGATGGATCTGATCTCTAGCCACTAGGTGATCATCAAAAACCCTTAACCAGATCAATTCTGAACTGATCTAATCTAGAAGCTTCCAAGTCAATGAAGACCAATATCAAGCATGGATTTATCATACTCATTCTACACTTAAACATCATCCACGTGATGATGCTTTGGTACCTTGCAACCCATCAAAAACATCCCCTCTCATACTCTAGTCAAAATCCTCAAAACTGCCAAATTTGACTAAGTCTGGAAACTGTTTCAACATCACTTCTTTGAATGTCTCCCTTTGTCAACCCTTGTGCATTTTTGGAAATGCACTTGAACAATCCTGTAAACAATACCAAGGACTACCAAGGCCCACTCTTTCCCTTGGATATAACATCTTTTAACCCAATTGTTCTTGATGGTTTCACAGGCCAGAAATTAACAATTCCTGCAAATCTTATCAACATGCCTATTTCAGTAGAAGCTCACACCTTCATCCTACCTCCTTTGAATCAAATCCTTACATGATTGTGTTCTACTAATAAAGGTATATCAATCCCTACTTCACTTGTTTAAATTGGATTCTTGTGCCGCTAAAACCCACATGGTTTTGAAGGCTACTTGATAATCTGCTATGGCACCTTTAATTTATTCAAAGTTTGGTATCAATCCTAGGAAGGCTCAATCCTTATCAACCTCAAAATTCTGTACCATGGTAATCTACACCACTTGGTATATCCATCCATATATCCCATGAACCAAGGTGAGCTCCAAGCTCCAAGATCCAACCATGCTTTGATGGTATAAAAGTAATAGTACCCAAGATCATTTATCCCTTGTTCTACTTCCAAATCAAGTTAAATCCTCAAAACCAAAGGTTGGAATTGATTTATACAGCGTATGGACATAATCTACCATGTAAATAAATAATTACCAAATATTTTCCATAATTATTGTGGCCCAAAAGCAATTAAATTCCTTTAATTGACAAACACCTATAAACTCCTTCTATTAAGGAAAGTTTTTTTCTCCAAAACACTTCCCCAAATTAATTCACAGTTGATACCTATAAACCCACCCTATCCTCCTAGTTCAAAAATAATGATTCTTGAAGAGTCTTAATAATTCTTTTTGCCCATTTTCTTAAATGGCAGAAACAAGAAATTAAATTTATTAAATACTTTTATTGATCAATAAATCTTGGGAAAATTCCCAAAAGTGTGAATCCATATCTGGGATCTTTTCACATCAAAAAATCACCTTGTTCCATGTAAAAATATCAAATGAGCCTCTAGAAACCATTTCTGCACTTTTTAAATAAATGGTTTTAGGTGGACTCTTAAATCATGGAAAAATCTGAAACAATTCCTAGATGGGTATCTTGATCTCTTTTATCTACCAGCAACATTTCCCCATCTTGCCAAGATCAACTTTTGAGAACCTTGTAGTATTAAAAGCATTATGGCAAATTAGGAAGTTGTCAAAGCTTGATCAAAAATCAAAACCAACCCATCACCACTCCATCAATGGTTGGCCTCAGGAACCATCACTTCCCTTGGCCGTGGTGCCCCCTATAGCAATCCCCCTCCCTTGCCCTTTAGCTCTTGAAGCATGTGAGAGAGAGGGAGAAATAGCATGTATTGTCAAAATCTTGGTATTAAAAGGGGCAACAGCCACACCACCCCCTTCCACCACTCACTGATCGACCCCAGTGTGGCAGTGTCCCACCGCACCCCCTCCACCTCCTCCCTCGACCAATACCTAAGCAGCACCCCTCCCCTTTCCCCAAATGGGCATAGTCCACCATGTACCTTCTCCTCCTCAAATAAATATCCCGAGGCCACCCCAGCGCCTCCCTTCGCCCTCATTCGCCCCCAATACTCTCCACTCACCTTCCCCAGAATCCCCTCTTCCTCCCCTGCCCTCTCCTGCCCGAGAGAGTGAGGGAGAAAAGCTTCGGCCTCCTCCATAGATTCAAGTAAGGCTCCCTCCTCCCTGCCCTACTCCTTCTGCATGTCACCCTGTTAGACTCCCCTTATCCTTCTAGTTCTAACCCTGGTCTTTGTTTCGACATGCAGCAACCGCAGCAGCCTCTCCGGCGAACTCGGACGAGCTCCGTTCGGGCGCCTTCGCGCGAGCCCCTTCCCAGACAGGAACCCGACCGTTCCGCCCCTCGAACTACTCGCCCTCGAGCACTGCTTCATCTCCGCCGCTCTTCGTCGCCTCCCGGTGCCCTAGGAGAGCTCCCCGCCGCCGCCCGATGCGTCTAGGGTTTCCCCCGTCACCGGCGATGTCTCAGCGAGGGAGACGACCCAGTGTCGGCAATCACCTCTTGATCCAACGGCCCAGTAGGCCCCGTACCCCTTCGGCCGCCATGGTAGCTGACCAGCGGGTCCCGCTTGGCGGATTCAAATGCGCCGCCCGCGCGCTGTCCTCGCCAGGTTGGGCTATTTTCACCCCAGTGCGGCCCATTTCCAAGCAGATCTAGCCCGCGCCCCTTTTTTCTTTCCTTTTCTTTTAATTAGAACTCCAGATCTACTTTTCTGCCTGCTAGTTTTAATTCAAAACAAAAACGGAAAACTATTTGAAATGTCTAGATATAAATTACTACATGTTCCTATAGGTTTTGTATAACATGCAGAACAAACCACATGTCCAAAATAAATGTTAGTAAATTCTGAGATTTAATCTACCAACATGTATCTGTTGCAATAAATAAATCACTCAGTAAGATTTGCATAACCAAATGTAATGAATCTGATAGGTATTTGAAATACCCATTCATGGGAATCTGTCTCATGCCAAGTTGAACTATAGTCTAACTGAAGGAAAAATAATAAAAACAACTTATTTCTATCTTTAAGAAATTCTCCAGGTCAAACCAAAATGGGTATTGACCTTATTGCAACTCCTAGTCATGTGGTCCTTCAATACCTAACAAAACATAGAATACCAGCATTTATTGATTAAATAGTGATTTTTGGTGATTTAATTATCTCTGTATAGTGTTATGTCAATAGAAATAACACTAAAGTAGTTTGACAACTCCAAAAAGAGTGAATCCAATTCCTAAAGAAAGGTATTCAAAATACCTACCATTTGGCATTGGTTTCCTATCAAAATCTTCTCTAGATTAAATCTGGTGAAAAATACAAAAACCCTCCTAAACATCCTTTGGGAATTTCCTGAGGGCATTATGGTAAATATTTTGACATGATTCCAACTCTATTTGGATCAGTACATAAAACCCTACTGAATCTTCCAAGGAAATAATTTTTGGAGCTCCAGAACTTTTCTGGTGAATTATCTCCTAAAACTAGAGTTTATTTCACTAGAAAATTAATAACTAAATAAAGAAAAGTGATAAAATCATGAAACCACTTTTGTTGGCCTTGTTTTCACAATACCTACCTGATCGTATCATTTGTGCACATTTGAATCTTACTTAAGCAAGCATTAGTCAAAACCCCTTCCGTATGTGGTATTTGACACCTAAATCACAAAGGCAAATTCTCAAAGGCAATTAAAGCATTTCCATATGCTATGATCTCAATCTATCAAAACTACTGAAGTAATATGTGGTATGTTTGTTTCTGTATGGATTGGTGATTATTTGCCTTGTGTTGATTGCACCCTTTGTTTGCTTGCATGTGATCCATAACGACGCTAGATGCGATTAAATCGGAGATCAGACGAAGTGGTTGGTATTGGTATTTTTGATTACCTAAAGAAGACGTCCATGGACATATGGCCATATTACTGATCTCAGTCAAGCCACCTTCTTGCTCATAAGCCTTGTCCTACTGTTTTACTTATGCATGTTTTACTCACTGCTTTATGAAAACTGCATTGTTTTACTATATGATGATCTCTACTTGGTAGTGGCTTGGATTCTCCAAACCATTACGCTTTTGTACTATTAATTACAACCCTCTTTATGACACCTACTGGACCCTAGTAGAATAGATGGTGCATATCACCATAACCCTTTGGAGACCCTGATTTAGCCGAAGCAAAGCTATAGGATGGGAAGACCCCGGAAAAGTTTTACAAAGAGTTTTATGATAAAACCTTGGTGAGGTTTGACCTACTAAGAGAAGTTTGAGAAAGAAAAAGGTTTTTGTTTTACAAAACATGCTCAAGGAAAGAGGAGGTAAAATGTTTAGGAAAATGCACCCGGTTCTTTAAAGCTTTAGCTATAACAACTTAACCCATGCAACCACATTACTCTTGAATGGGATATGGAGGGTCGGCCTTCTCTTGTAAAGGTCCATGTGGGACATCGACCTAGAGAAGGAACAAAGTGTCTACGGGCCTCCACGTGTTACTATGAGCCCCTCATTGAAAGAGCACACTTTGTGAAGTGGAAAAAGCGCTCCGGTTGGCTTGTGAACTATATAGGGCATCCCGGTGTTGAGGGGAACAACTCTCATAGGGTAGGCACTTATATTGGAGTGGGCATCCGGAGAGTCTTGATCGGTTACTCGACCCACGATCGGTATAGATCAGGGTAGGGTACCCAGATGGTGTGGGTAAAGTGTACAACCTCTGTAGAGTGTAAATCTATTCGAATAGCCGTGTCCGCGGTTATGGACGGGTTGGACAAACTACTGTAGAACGGTGCTGGTTTTGATTACAAAAAGGATTTCGGAAAAGCAATGGCTTTGGAAATGTTTTGACCATGGGATGGTCGGAAGGAATACATGTTTTGACCGTGGGATGGTCGGAAAGGAAGGAAAGGAGTTTGGTCATGGGATGGCCGGAAGGAGGAATAAATGGGTCACCCAGTCCTAATGTTTTCCAAAACTTTTCAAAAAGGTTTCCAAAATATTTTACAATGGTTCTCAACAAAGATATGTAGATGCTATATCTACACGAGAAACTATGTGAGAAAAGAACCTCTCTTGGAGCCCTCCTACCACCACAACCATATTGCATATCTCATGTTATTATTATTGTCTTAAGGTGGTTTGCGAGTACATTCAAACTACTCACTTGCATTGTCCATGGCTATGAACTTGGTCAGATATCAAGAAGAGGATGAAGTTGACTGCTATGCGAGCTAGGACGGTCTCCCAGTCAGTTGCCTATAGGTTAAGGCATGGTTTGGGCTCTACGCTTGATGATGTTCCGCTGTTGATTATTGATGTAGCCATGATGGAAACTAAGGTATGACATGTATTAGTTCAAGTAATGGATGTTTACTTTGATACTCGTCGGTTATGTGCCACGACTAACTGATCATGGGATTGTGGTTGTATGCATAACAGGGATTTTCGGAGGATTAATCCGGGGGCCACACAATCCATACTGACTCCTACACATTCAACGATGACTTCTATGAATGTGAGAACCTTTAACGCTAGTAACTAAATCCCTTTGTCTCGTGATATATTACATGTCCTAGATTCGACCAACGGTACCTCAATACCTAGTTTGATCTTGTTACTGGCATGCACTCTTTTCTCGTTCCTGTGATATAACATTCTAGTGATCACATCACTTGCTTGCAAGCTATCTCAATGTGATACCACTGAGAGGGCCAAGAGTATATCTATCACTCATTGAGATGGACTAATCCCACTCTTGATCCATGAGCCTCTACATAACACCTTCGAAGTATCAGACCCAACTTTATAGTCACCCTGTTAGGTGTGACATTTTGTGTTATCAAGTTACTCTTCTAGTGTTAGTGATTGACATGATCTCATAGTCTAAGGACTAGGATTACTTTGTATGATGTTATAGCAATTTAAACACAATGACTTTGATCATATTGCTATACTTTAGACGAATGTTCATTACATCATTCAACCAATGTTGTGACCTTGTTATTAACAACTTCCAATGTCCATGATCAGGAAACCTTGATCATTTTGTTAATCAACGAGCTAGTTTATAAGAGAGGCATAACTAGGAACACTTTATTCGTTTATTAAACACACATGTATTAACGTTTCCAATCAATACAATTATAGCATGCAAAATAAACATCTATCATATACCTGGAATAATAATAACAACTTTATTATTTCCTCTCAGGGCATATTCCATTCAGTCTCCCACTTGCACTAGAGACAATAACCTAGTTTACATAGTGATAAATCTAACACCCATGGTGTTTTGGTGTTGATTATGTTTTCCCTAGAGAGAACTTTAGTCAACGGATCCGCTACATTCATATTTGTATGGACTTTACAAATCTTTATATCTCCATCCTTGACATGCTCGCAGATGGACTAAAACCGACGCTTAATATGCTTGGAATTCCTGTGAGACCTTGATTCCTTGGCGTTGGCTATGGCTCCATTGTTGTCACAATAGATCACCATTGGGTCCAATGCACTAGGAACCACACCTAGTTCAGTTATGAACTATTTCATCCAAACTGCTTCCTGCGCCGCTTTTGAAGCAGCAACATATTCCGCCTCCATTGTTGATCCCGCCACCACAGGTTGTTTGGAGCTCCTCCAACTAACTGCTGCTCTATTCATGAGAAATACGTATCCGGATTGAGACTTAGAGTCATCCAGATTGGTGTCAAATCTAGCATCGACATAACACTTAGAGACCAGCTCTTCTTCACCTCCATATATAAGAAACATTTCCTTAATCCTTCTTAAGTACTTCAAGATATTCTTGACCACTTTCCCGTGTTCCGAACCTGGATTAGATTGGTACCTACTAGTCAAACTAATAACACGTGCCACATCCGTTCTTGTACATAGCATGGCGTACATTATAGAGCCTATGGCTAAAGCATAGGTGATCTTATCCATTATCTCTCTTTCTTTCGCCGTAGCCGAACTTTGAGTCTTACTCAATATCTTGCCTTGCAACATAGGTAAAACCCCTTCTTACTTTGATCCATATTAAACTTATTTAAAATCTTATCAAGATATGTACTTTGTCATAGCCCAATTAGTCGTCTTGATCTATCTCTATAGATCTTAATGCCTAATATGTATGATGCTTCACCAAGGTCCTTCATCAAAAATTTATTGTTTAGATAATTTTTAACACTGTTTAAAAGATCCATATCATTTCCAATTAATAATATGTCATCCACATATAATATTAGAAATGCTACATTTATCCCACTCACTTTCTTGTAAATACAAGCCTCTCCATAAGTTTGGACAAATCCAAACTCTTTGATCACCTCATCAAAGCGGAGATTCCAACTCCAGGATGCTTGCTTCAGTCCATAGATGGATCACTGAAGCTTGCATACCTTGTCAACATCCCTAGGATCAACAAAACCCTTTGGTTGTATCATATACAACCATTCTCCAATATTACCATTGAGGAATGCAGTTTTGACATCCATCCGCCATATTTCATAATTGAAAAATGCAGAAATTTCTAACATAATCCTAACTGACTTTAGCATCGCTACGGGAGAGAATGTCTCATCGTAGTTAACTCCTTGAATTTTTTTAAACCCCTCTGTGACAATTCGAGCTTTATAGATGGTCACATTACCATCGGCATCAGGTTTCTTCTTGAAAATCCATTTATTCTCAATGGTCTTTCTGTCGTGAGGTATGGCCACCCAGGTCCAAAGTGAACATGGATCCCATCTCGTATTTCATGGATTCTAGCCATTTGTTGGAATCCGGGCTCATCATCACTTCTTCATACATCGCAGGGTCATCAATTCCATATACCATGAAATTCACGACATGATTTCCGTACAGTTCAGGAGCTACACGTGTCCTACTTAAAATGCGAGGTTCGGTGGTGTCCTCTTTTGGAGTTTTATGATCTTTATCATTAGTTCCTTCTTCATTTAGTGAAGTCAACTCTGGAACAATTTCCGCCGTTGTGCCACTCGCCGTTTCATGAAGAGAACGTCCAATAATCTCTTCAAGTTCTACCTTCCGACTACTCACACCTTTCGCGAGAAATGCTTTCTCTAGAAAGGATCCATTCTTGCCAACGAAAACCTTGCCCTCGGATCTGTGATAGAAGGAATACCCAATTATTTCTTTAAGGTATCCTATGAAGACGCATTATTCCTCTTTGGGTTCGAGTTTATCAGGCTGAAGTTTCTTCACATAAACATCGCATCCCCAAACTTTAAGAAATGACAGCTTAGGTTTGTTTCCAAACCACAATTCATACGGTGTCTTTTCAATGGATATAGATGGTGCCTGATTTAAAGTGAATGCAGCGGTTTGTAGTGCATAACCCCAAGATGAAAGTGGCAAGTCAGTCAAATACATCATAGATTGAACCATATCCAATAAACTACGATTATGACGCTCTGACACACCATTATGTTGTGGTGTTCCGGCAGACATGAGTTTTGAAACTATTCCACACTCTCTCATTCTTGCGCTAAACTTGTAACTTAGATATTCACCTCCACGGTCAGACTGCAGAAATTTAATCTTTCTATTACGATGATTTTCCACTTCACTCAAAAATTCCTTGAACTTTTCAAAGGTTTCATACTTGTGTTTCATCAAATAGATATATCAATATCTACTTAAATCATCCGTGAAAATAACAAAATAGCAATATCCACCCTGCGCTGACACACTCATTGGACCACATACATTAGTATGTATGATTTCCAACAAATATGTTGCCCGCTACATTGTAAAACGAGGTTCTAGTCATCTTGTCCATAAGGCATGTCTCACATGTATGAGATGATTGAAAATCAAGTGATTCCAAAAATATATCAGAATGGAGCTTCTTAATGCATTTAATGCCAATATGACCTAGACAATAGTGCCACATACATGTAGATAAATCATTATCAATTTTAATCCTTTTAGCATCAACATTATGAAAAAATGTATCACTACTATCGAGATTTAATAGAAATAAACCATTCATCATAGGTGCATGACCATAAAAGATACTACCCATATAAATCGAATAACCATTGTTTTCAGATTTAAACGAATAACCACTTTGTAATAAACACGATCCAGATACAAAGTTCACGCTTAGTGCAGGAATCAAATAACAATTATTTAGATTTATAACTAATACCGATGTCATATGGAGAGGCAGTGTTCCGACGGCGATCACATCAACTCTTGATCCATTGCCAACACGCATCGTGACCTCATCCCTTGCTAGCTGTCGCTTGTTTCACAACCCCTGATTTGAGTTACATATATTAGCAACCGATACAGTATCAAATACCCAGGTGCTACTGCGAGTACTAGTCAAGTACACATCAATAACATTTATATCACATATACCTTTGTTTTCCTTGCCGACCTTCTTGTCTGCCAAATACTTGGAGCAGTTGCGCTTCCAATGGCCAGTCCCCTTGCAATAATAGAACTCGGTATCAGACTTACCGCCAGCTTGGGATTTCTTTTCTAGCGCACCAATTGATTTGCCGCCCTTCTTTCCCTTGTATTTACCCTTCTTGTGTTTCTTGAAACCGGTGGAATTATTGATCATCAACACTTGATGCTCTTTCCTGATCTCCACTTCTGTACTCTTAAGCATTGACGGAAGCTCGAGGAGAGACTTCTTCATGCCCAACATATTATAGTTCATCACGAAGCACTTGTATCTAGGTGGCAGTTATGCGGCGCTTCTAGCACATATTGCTTGTCGTGGTGGTGTCACCGAAGATGCCATGGATAGGCTAAAGATGGGGCCAATGAGTTCTAGAGGTATCCATGGAGGGATGGTGTGGTGATTCCACACATAGATGATTTGTATTCTCAGGATCTATGGTGTTTATAAATGCTCCTTGAGCTGTTTGTAACATACCACATTTATGTGTAATAAATAAACAGCATGTTTGTGAGCATTGCATACATGCATTACATTTTGCACTTGGTTCTAGTAAAGAGAGAAATAAAACCCTAACGTTTCCATCCCTTTGATATACATTCAAATGGTTTCGTATTTTGAAAATGACCAAAACATGTTGATCCCAAATTGACTAAAAGGGCCCCACAATATTTCAATAGTTTTACAAAAGCTCTAGTATTTTGAAAATGTTCAAAACAGAAAATATTTTGAAAATACAAAAGAGAAAAGAGAGGAAACTAAATAGAAAAAGATTTCAGAAGGAAAAACATTTTTACTAACCCTAACTTATCTGTAGCCCATTCTTCCTCTCCCTTCTCTGCCATCCCACGCTGCTCTCCCTCGGCCCACCTTGGCCCAGCTCGGCCCACGCAGCCCATACCCTTTCTCGTGCTTCTTCTTTCTTCTTCCTGGCGTCCAACGAGAAGCAGCTCGCTGTCCGCGCCAACACCATCGATTCACTCAGCTGTGAACACCATTTCTCCCTACCTCGCCCCTCTGCCCCTTTCCCCCTTTGGCCGCCGAACCCTAGCTTCGGTCGCTGCCGTTCCCACCATTTCCGGCCACCCCAGCTCAAACCAAGGTCACCATGGGCTCCACCATGGTTGACTCGTTCTCCCTATCCCCTTCTCACCACCGTGCGCGCCCTGAATCCGTTGAATCAAAGCCTCCAGCTACCGCTTGACGCTGTTCCGGTGCTCCACTTGCGTCGCCACCAGGCCCAACGCGATCTCGGTGAGTTACTGATCCGTGTGGTGCCTTCCGTTCTGTCCCTCAGACTCTGTAGTGCCTTGCCCGTGCAAGCGCGACCCACCGCTGTAGTAGCTCGCCACCGGACATGCTCCGATGACCAAAACCGGGCGGGGCTAGTGCTAGCTTGCTCGTCGTCCCCATGTGGTTCCAGCGCACCCAGCCGCGCATCCAGCCGCGCCCTGGTTCGCCGTCGGTGACCACCGTCTGGTGGCTCCGCCGTGGATGACGTGGCGCCCATGTGTCCACCACGTGGCCCTGATGTTGCCACATCGTGGTAGTGACGTGGCCAAAGTCACAGTGACGTTACAGTGATGTCACGCTGACACAATAATCCCTTTTTATTTCCTATTTTAGTTAATTAATATGGCAGGTTGGTCCCCTTGTCAGATATTTAATAATTTCAGAAATGTTTTTAAATTGGGAATTAGAATTAAATCGTTGGAAATGCATAAGTAATTCATTTTAAATCAGAAAAATATGTATAATATATCAAAATGTTCATAAAAATGAACTCTACCATTTAAAAATGTAAGCATCCATATTCATATAACTTTGAACTAAATTTTACATAGAGGAACACCAACACCCCCTAAGTACCATGGATTCGATGGTTTGTCCACCTAGGGCATTCTGAACCCATTTAAATCGATGTGGTGCCTAGGACTATTCTATTACATGCAAACCATCATATCATCCATATTGTATAAGCATTGCACATGCCATGTTTTGATTGTTGCTTCTTCTTTTTAGTGTTGGTTCTTTGCGAATAGTAACCGAGATCGAACCTGAAGTCAATGCCACCGAAGAGTAGTACCGTTCCAACAACATACATGGTAAGGGTTGCCCCATCATTCAGAACCTATGTTTTCAAAGTATTTCATTCTCACTATATGCATATGATTCCAATGTGGTCTTTTGTTTAAGATAGAGTATCCTATCTGCCGCATGTTTTCCTTTGTATACCAAGATACCGATCCACTACTCCTATAATAACTAGGGCTGAGCTTATGAGCATTGCTAGTGCCATATATCAGTCAAGATTAGCCATGCTTAGTGGTACAGTACCAATCCATCTAGCTGATGCATCAGAGATGTGATGAACCTAGTTTGATAGGATGTTGAGATACGATCGGAGATGGTTAATAAACATGCTAAGACAGGTATGTGAGGCCACATTGGGTGTGGTTTTTGTCCCATGCTAGCCACCCTTAGGACCTGAGTTCTTGCCTCTTGAACCAAGACGAGTGTACAACCACACGGGGGCCTAGAAACCCCCTTGATTAACTAACTTTCCTAGTAGATTTCATGAGTCACATAGTTTGGGCGTTCCATTTGACATATGCATTCTAGTTGTTCCCGAAGGAGGTGTAGGAGGTGCATTCATACAGGTAGGTAAGCGTGGCCTGGAACAAGAGAGGAACGGCCTCCGTAATCTTGGGCCCTGCACACATCTCTAGGGACCGACTTCAGGACTTGACCCGCTATGGTGGCATCTCCTTGGGGCGTGACTCATGGTCTCAACGAAAGCAAGGTAAAGTTCATGGTCAACCACGCGCTGTCGGCCTTCCAAGGAAGAGGGATAATAATTTGGCATTAAGAGGCTGTTGGTACGTGTGGGTAAAGTTGTGCACCCCTGCAGGGTTATAATCTTTTCGAAATGTTGTGTCCACGGTTATGGACGACTTGGGAATGTATTATGTGATCATAAAGAACTATAACCTAATGCTAAAACTTGGCAACTAATGAGTGAACTAGAATTACTTCCTCCGGGTCCTTTGAGGGGGTGTTCCAAGTTGAAAGGTTCAGATGCTGATGAATGTGATCTGTAAGAGCTAGAGTTGTAGTCTTCTTACCCCTTTTGGAAATGTTCTAATTAGACGAGCTTCCCCTCTAACTTGTTTTCAAACAAAGCTGGCTTTTAAAAAGTAACCATAAAAAGCCTTCTGAAAACAAGCATGTATCATAGGTTATTAAGTCTTGCGGAGTACATCTTGCACTCAGCCTTGCCTCGTTGATGTTTTTCTGCAGATGAAGCTATTCCAACTGAAGGTGGTTTCTACGTTGATCTTGACCAGTAGTTAGGGTTCCCTGGAAGCATCCTAGGATCTATGGATGGGTCATTTGCTTATCTTTATGGTCTCTTAAGACCTTTGCTAAGTTTGTTGCTTAGAACAACGTATTTTCTTCCGTTTCTTGGTGTCTGATGGGTCTCTGACCCCTGGATTGTAATACTTGTATGCAACTCTTCTAAGAGCATACCTTAATAATGTCTGGTTTGGACGTTTTGTAATGTTACCGAATTATTCCCTACACGCTTCGAGCTCTGGGTTAGGCTTATGTCAGATGAAGATCTGGTATTTTCCTAGCCCCGATCCCGGGTCGTGACAAATTTTGGTATCAGAGTAGGAATGTTTATAGGAAACCCTTCTTACTGTTCCATGTTGAGTCTAGTATTTCTGAAAACTATTTGAAAGCTAAAATTATTTGCAAAACTCTGAAAAAGGATTCTTTTTAATCCTTATCCAAGGTTGTTCTGTTGCTGAGTTATCTTACCCCGTTTGATTTGAAGAGTTTGCATTTCTCGTCTATCATTTCAAACTACTAGGATTTACGGGTTTGGATTGTTTCTTCAAGTACTATGTATCTAGTTGCAAAGCTCAGATTTTCCAAGATGTATCTGGGTATCTGAAGCATTTTTTTAACCTTGCTAAGGGTGTTTGGAATTCAACTTATTTCTTCTCCTATGACTTGTTGGTATCATACCATGTTTGCATTCCATTGTTATGGTTTGCACTTAAGTTGGTAGCGTATACGTTTCATATGCTTGTTCTATGGCCATACTTCGTGTTATGATGTCACCTCAACTCCTATGGTTGTTTCTACCATGACCGTTCGAAATGGTTCATGTCATCTTTTGATGTACTTCTCTTGGTGATCCAATCTCACGAGTTTTGTTTTCTCCTCAGGATGTCTTTGGGTACTTGTGGTTCTGTTGGCCGTCGAGGCCACAACAATGCTGATGAGGAACTTGTGCCACCTCCCACAATGGCCGAGGTTCTCAACAACAATGAGACCAACCGTCTGAGGAAGGAACGCCTTCTCGAGCATGTGGCTCAGAACACTGAACGTTGCCCCGATGACTGTGTCACAATCAGGGATTTCATCTACTCATTTCCTCCAATCTTCAACCACCCCAAGGGACCGCTTGATGGTGATGATTGGCTTCGCACAATCGAGTGCAAGTTCAGTGCTCTTTGTGTTTGTTAGAATGACCGTGTCAACTTCACCACCTATCAGCTAGAAGGTGAGGTTGGTGTTTGGTGGGATGGGTATCTGAGTATGCAAGCTCGAGGACATGTTGTCACTTGGGGGAAGTTCGTTGTAGCATTTCGTGCCTTCTATATTCCTAAGACCATCATGATCTCAAAAGGAAGGAGTTTTTGGATCTGACTTAGGGGCATATGGATATTGAAGCATATGGGCGTGAGTTCACTCGCCTGGCTCGTTATGCACCCAAGGATGTGACCAATGATGAAGATAAGCAAGAGTTGTTTCCTAAGGGAGTTAGTCCTACAGTTCTCTATGAGTTGTTGCCTTTAAAGTTTAGAACCTTCCAGGAATTACACAACCATTCTCTTACCCTAGAGTATGGAAGAAAGGAAAAGGAGGTTTCCTAGAAGCATGAAGAAGGGAACTCTCGCGCATCTTCCTCTAGCAACAAGAAACGCTGGGTCTTTATTCCATACTGTGTTGTGCCTCGTGCTCCTTATGCACCCAAGTCATCTGGCAATTCTCCTCTTCCGCCATAGACAAATACTGGTGGAGCAAGTTATCGTCCTCCTGCTGGTTCCTTCTCCGGAACTTCCTGTTATTCATGTGGCTAGCCTGGTCACTATTTAAGGGAGTGTCCTCAAAGGCTGCTGGTTGCAATGATCAATCGACAAAGAAGTATGACAAAGCTCTGGGTGCTGGACGTGGACGCCTAACCCATATGACTGTTGAAGAAGCTTAGGAAGATCCAAGCGTCATACTAGGTACGCATCGTGTTAATTCAATTCTAGCAACAATTTTGTTTGACTCTGGAGCATCGCATACATTCATATCACAAGAGTTTGCGCGAACACATGATATCACCTTTGAAGTTATGCCTTCATCTATAGAGATTAGAACTCCTGGGTCTCGTTGGAAGACCATCTGGGTTACTCATGGAGCTGAGATAGATATATGATACCAGAAGTTTCCCACTTCCCTCATTGCACTCATGTTAACCGACATTGACGTCATTCCGGGCATGGACTGGTTATAAAAAGTATCAAGCCGTCATTGATTGTGCACTTAGAACTATTACTGCGACCTCCCCTGTTGGCATAACAATCAAGTACTAGTCTGATGGGTTGAAGTCGCCATCGGCAGTTTCTATTCTATTTTCAAAGTTGTATGCCATGGATGGTATGGAAGTGTTACCCCTCTAGAAGTTCAAGATGTCCAGGTAGTCTGTGATTTCTTGGATGTCTTTCCTGAAGGAATGCCTGGCATGCCACCTGATCGAAGTGTGGAGTGTGTCATCGAGCTGGTTCCTAGAACTGCTCCTATCTCTAAAAGACCTTACTGTATTCTAGCTCATGAGTTGGTAGAGCTAAAGAAGCAAACTGAAGAGCTAGAAGGCCTAGGATATATTCAACCTAGAACCTCCTCTTGGGGATATCCTACCATCTTTGTCAAGAAGCAGGATATAAATATTCCAAGATTGGTCATTGATTACCATCCACTCAATGAAGTGACAATCAAGAATAAGTATCCTCTTCCTCGGATCAATGGCCTCTTTGATCAACTAAGTGGTGCTACCATCTTCTCCAAGATGGATTTAAGGTCGGGGTATCATCAAATCAAGATTAGGAATGAGGATATCCCAAAAACGGCATTCACAACCCATTATGGTCTTTATGAGTATACAATGATGTCCTTTGGGTTAATGAATGCCCCTGCCACTTTATGAGGCTCATGAACTATATCTTTATGGAGTATCTCGACAAGTTTGTCATGGTCTACATGGATGATATTCTAATCTATTCCAATACCGAATAAGAGCATGCCGAACATCTACGTTTGGTATTGACCAAACTTCGTGAGCATTGTCTCTATGCCAAGTTCTCCAAGTGCGAGTTTTGGTTGCAAGAGCTCGTCTTTCTTGGTCATGTGGTCTCATCCAGTGGTGTTGCTGTCATTGTGGATAGGGTTCAAACCATTCTTGAATGGAAGTCACCTACCTTAGTTAAGGAAGTCTGAAGTTTTCTTGGAATGGCTGGATATTACCGTCAATTCATAGAGAACTTCTCCAAGATTGCCAAGCCTGTGACTGATCTTCTCAAGAAATATAAGAAGTTTAAATGGTCTGAAAAGGCAGAAGAAAGCTTTCAAGTTTTGAAGAGTAAGCTAACCACTGCTCCTATGCTCGTCCTCCCGGACACAAGAAATGACTTTGTCATCTATTGTGATGTGTCTCTCCAAGGGCTCAGTTGTGTGTTGATGCAAGATGGTCATGTGGTAGCCTATGCATCCCGGCAGCTAAAGCCACATGAGAATAATTATCCAACCTATGATATTGAGCGAGCTGCAGTTGTTCATGCTCTCAAGAAATGGCGACATTACCTCATCGGTAACCGTTGCAAACTATACTCAGACCATAAATGTCTGAAGTATCTTTTCACCTAGACAGATCTCAATCTCAGGCAAAGACGATGGTTGGAACTCATCAAATATTATGATTTGGGTCTCAACTACCAACCCGGCAAAGCCAATGTTGTTGCTGATGTGCTAAGTCGGAAGTCTTATTGCAATAACCTGATGATTTCACAAGCTCATCCTGCTCTCTATGAGGAAATCAAGCGTCTTAACCTTGAAGTGGTTCCTCGTGGATTCCTTGCTAACCTTGAAGTAAAATATTCTCTTGAGGATCAAATCAAGGAAGCCCAGAAACAAGATAATGAGATTACCAAGATCAAGGAGCATGTTGCAAGTGGGGATGCTAAAGGTTTCTCCATCAATGATCAAGGTACCCTCTACTTTAGCAACCAGCTAGCGGTGCCAAACAGTCGGAAGGTCAAAGAGCTAATCCTTCATGAAGCTCATGAATCACCTTTGTCCATTCATCCTAGTGGTACCAAGATGTATCGTGACCTTCGTCAAAAATTCTGGTGGGGTGGAATGAAACTAGAAATTGCATGCTCTATTGCAGAATGCGACGTCTATCGTCGTGTCAAGGCTAAACACGAAACACCTGCTAGACTTCTATAGCCATTGTGTATTCTTGAGTGGAAATGGGATGAAATTGGTATGGATTTGATTACTAGACTTCCAAAAACATCCGCCGGAAATTATGCTATATGGGTAATAGTTGATCGGTTATCCAAAGTTTCTCACTTCTTTCCGGTTTGGGAAACTATTCGTGCCAGTTAGATGGCCGATCTATACATCTCTCGGATCGTTGTCCTTCATGGTGTTCCCAAGAAGATCATATCTAATCGCGGAAGCATGTTTACTTCCATATTCTGGCAGAGTCTCCAAGAAGCAATGGGAACTCATGTCTCCTTCAGTACAGCTTATCATCCTAAAACCGGTGGTCAAACGAAAGGGTGAATCAAATCCTTGCAGAAATGCTTAGGGCATGTGTTATATTCTTTGGAAAGAACTGGGAGAAATGTCTTCCTTTTGCTGAGTTCTCCTATAACAACAGTTTCCAATCCAGTTTGGTTATGGCACCTTTATAGTTTCTATATGGAAGAACATGCCCCACACCGCTGAATTGGACATAAACCATCGAAAGACAATTCTTTGGTCCGGATATGATCCAAGAAGCTGAAGATCAAGTTCGCATGATCCGAGAATGTCTGAAGGTTGCTCAATCTCGTCAGAAAACCAACTATGATCATCATCATTTTGAAGTTCATTATGAAGTTGGTGATCAAGTTTACATCCGGGTCACCCCTCTGAAGGGTGTCCACCGCTTCGGTATTAAAGGCAAATTGGCTCCTCGCTACGTTCATCCCTTTCTCATTCTTTCCAAGCGAGGTGATCTTGCCTACCAGTTGGACCTACTCTCAACCTTTCTAGATGTTCATGACGTCTTCCATGTGTTGCAACTTAAGCGTTGCTTCAAAGACCCTATTCGTGGTGTGGATCATCAAACTCTAGATCTCCAAGAGGATCTAACCTACCGGGAATACCAAGTTTGTATTCTTCCTGAAACCGAGCGCAAAACTCATCATCAAACCATCAAGTTCCTAAAAGTTTAGTGGTCTAATCACTTTGAGTCAGAAGCAACCTGGGAACACGAAGATCGTCTTCGATCTGAGTACCCTGCCTTCTTTGCTAAACCCTAGGAATCACGGGACGACATTCTTGTAAGTGGGGTAGAGCTGTAACATACCACCTGTATGTGTAATAAATAAACAACATGTTTGTGACCATTGCATACATGCATTACATTTTGCACTTGGTTCTAGTTAAGAGAGAAATAAAACCCTAACTTTTCCCTCCCTTTGATACATTCAAATGGTTTCTTATTTTGAAAATCACCAAAACATGTTGATACCAAATTGACTAAAAGGGCCCCACAATATTTCAATTGTTTTATAAAAGCTCTGGTATTTTGAAAATGTTCAAAAAAGAAAATATTTTGAAAATACAAAAGAGAAAAGAGAGGAAATTGAATAGAAAAAGATTTCAAAAAGAAAAACATTTTTACTAACGCTAACTGGGTTACAACCCATTCTTCCTCTCCCTTCTTTGTTGCCTCGCGCAGCTCTCCCGTAGCCCACCTCAGCCCAGCTCGGCCCACGCAGCCCGTACGCCTTCCCGTGCTTCTTCTTTCTTCTTCCTGGCATTCAACGAGAAACAACTTGATGTCCGTCTCGATGTCGTTGATTCACTCCGCTGTGATGCTTGCCGCCGCCACTAGACGTGAGGATTAGAATGGCCTCACTATTATCTCTCTCCCATCTCCATTTATCCCCACCTTGCCCCCTCTGTCGTTTCCCCCCTTTGGCCGCCGAACCCTAGTTGTGTTCATTGCCGTCCCTGCCATTTTTGGCCACCCCAGCTCAAACTGAGGTCACCACGGGCTATGTCGTGGTCGACTCGTTCTCCCTAGCCCCTTCTCCCCCCGCACACGCCCTGAATCTGTCGAACCGAAGCCTCCAGCCGCTGCCAATAGCCGTCGCTTGATGCTGTTCTATTGCTCGCCACGCCTCGCCACCAAGCCCGACGTGATCTTGGTGAGTTACTGATTCGTGTGGTGCCCCTGTTCCATCCCTCGGCCTCTCTAGCGCCTTGCCTGCACAAGCCTGACCATGCCGCCGCAGTAGCTCACCGCGTGGCCACGCTCCAGTGACCAAAACCAGGCAAGGCTAGTGCTAGCTTGCTCGCCGTACCCGTGCGGTTCCAGCGCACCATCATCATATATGTTTTGACCCGGATGAAAATTATGTTGTTGCATCCCTGGGCCGGCACTTTGCTCTTGCCGAGGTATGTTCTGTTGCTGATGCTGCCCAGGTGGATTTTCTCCAGATCCTGCTGAGTTATGCTATCCAGCATTGCCGTACCCAGCGTTTCCCTGCCCTACATTGCCTTGGTTGTGGTTACCTCGTCCACGTTCACCTCGGCTAACACTGTGGCAATCCTCATTGCACATTGCTTCTTTTCCTTTCCCTTCCCTTGTCGGGTCATATGGGACCATCTGTTTGTTCTTTCTCCCCGAGGTTACCACCTCTTCTCTCCTGGGGCCATCCTGTGGAGATGACACTACCCCGACGGATTTTGCTGGAGCACCCCCTACCGAATGAACGACTTTGGTGCCTCCTACCCTCACCGGGTTTGCCTTGAGAAATTCCTCATTCTGTTTGTTAGCAATTTTTACTAACTCAATGAGTCTTTCTTGCTTCCTTTGCCGGGCTTCACGGGTTAGACCCTCTAACTCGAACGCTGCTGCATCTGTAGCCCTGAGGTTCTTTGATGGGGTGCTATACCTTGGCAGACCCACTGACATGGGGTTACCTGATTCTCCTGGCCTAGGAACATATTCCTTATCTATCTCATTGATGAGGTTTCTACCCCTAATCTTCACACCGTCCATACGGGTGGGACTAATATTGTTTTCCTTTGCATATTCACGCGGTGTGATTTTAAAGGATTGCAAAAGTGCTACTATCTTCTTTGCCCCTGCTAACATTTTCAGCCGGGTCTCCTCTAGCTTAGCATGTGCCTGAGCCAGATCTGCTATAGGAGCTATGGGAGTGGCTAGGCTCTCTATTGCTTGTTGCATCACATTCTGTGGCCTCTCTAGTGGAGGACCCCAGTCCTAGGTACCTTCGGAGTTGTCTCCGGGTCCTCTGTCGGGTCTTTTCTTGCTCCTGCATTAGGCGCAATCATCATTACCTCGGCGCAGCTGGCGGGGCGAGCGATAGGCGGACTACGAGCCGCGCTAAGGGGTGGCTCTCCTCCTTCGACGACGTGCAGCGGGTGAATGCATGACTCGTCGATGCCGACGTAGATCTTGTGGGTGCTGAAGCTCATGAAGAGCCCATTCCATGGTGGAGGGTGGTTGCCGAAGCTGCGCGCGTTGTCGCTGACGTAGTCCAGTGCTCCAAAGCACTGAACGAGCCCGGAGATGATGCATTCGCTTGTGACGATGACGTTTCCCGTCCGGTTCTTTACTCTAGATAGCACCGCTGCTGGCCCCACGGTGGGCACCAACTATCATGGTGTTGTCACGGCAGATGCCATGGATAGGCTAAAGATGGGGCCAATGAGTGCTAGAGATATCCAGGGAGGGATAGTGTGGTGATTCCACACACAGATGATTTTTATTCTGAAGATCTATGGTGTTTACAGATGCTCCTTGAGCTGTTCGTGGGGAGGAGGAAGATGAAGTTATTGACTGCTCACCCCACTCGCTAGGGTTCTACCCTTAGAAAAATGATTAACCCCCCTATAGAGATCCTGGCGCACAGTATAAATGGGTGGCCAGGTTACACTTAGGGCATACGTGGAGAGCATATTGTAGGAATATGCTCCTCCCAAAATGGCAAAGTGGTGCTCCCCTTTTCCCTTCATAAGTTGCCCATAGCTCATGGCGTAAGCCTCTCTGAACCCCTAGCATAAGCCTTTGTTGCACCTTGTCACTTGCCCAGTAACGGTCAGGCGACGTCATCTTTGTTGGCATGTGCTATTGGTCCTTCTATCTGTCTCCTGCGCTCTCTTTATAGTGGGGAGAGAAAAGCACTGAACAGGGAAGATACCTTCCTTCTTCGGTAAGCCAGCTAGTAACCCGGCTCCCGCCTAGCTAAGTCATCCTTGGTAGTACATGTAAACAAGTGATTTGGTGGTGCCGACATACGCTTTAAGTCGGTCGAGGTCTTGTTAAGTGAAGACAACCTTGGTTGAGTAGGCCGTAACTCAACTGGCCTTTAGGTAACTAGATTAGCTCTTTCTTTGACTTTATACCCCGGCTGGACCCTACCCGGTGTCATCCCCCAACATTGCTTTTGTGTAGAAGTTAGGAGAATCTTCAGATTCAAGGCCTAGTTGGTAAAGTTGCTACCATTCATCGCAAGTTTCTCTTTCTCCATGAACACATTGAGATTAAAAGCAGGTGGTGCGATCTACAAAATAATTTGGAAAGGTTATTTAGACTAAGTTTATGATAGATCGAGTTCAACTAATACAAATTACAAATGAACTCCCACGTGTGATTACATGAATAAAATCCACTACACCAAGTCCGATCATCATGTGAGTCGGTATAGCTTCAAAGGCGAGCATTTATATGGGCATCATATCAACTATATGACTCATGCTTAACCTTGCGGTCCATGTTCCGAGGCCATGTTTATATATGCTAGGCTCGCCAAGTAAGAACCTTAGTACTCACATGTGTAAAATTTCCTTATACTCATTGTATGAAAGCGTAGAGTCAAAAACACCCGATCATCACGTGATGTCTTGAAACAACGAGCTTCCTCAATGGTGCATACATAAGTAAGAACACATTGTATCTTGATATCTAAATGAGGGATCATCTTATAATGCTACTAAAGTGCCAAACAAGCAATATAAGATGCAAACATCATAAGCATAAATTGAAATGATATGGTTCTTGCACTTGATCACTATCATGTGCATCGTGGTATGATCTTTATCATTCCTTTGTGTGTAAGGCCAAGGTCTATGGAACTTACATGTTAGGTATGCTATAGTTTTCAAGAGTATCAACTGTACTTTAAATTATAACATTACCATATCATGACACCAGCCTAGCAACAATCTAACCTAGACGCTTCTAATTTATCAATTGCAAGTTTTACGTGGCTTAGGGCTTTTGAAGATAGAACCGGTCTTACCTACGAACATGGAACCACAATGATGATAACCAAATTCTTAGCAACTCGTTGTAAATCGGATATTGACTATAGTAGGAGAGATAGACACCCGCTAGCCACTTATACAAAACTAGTAGCATGTCAAGCGTGGAACAGGTCTCATGTGCGAGGACATGTAAAGTTAATCCGGGCCGCTTTATCCCACTATGCCACCACTATCCAAAATACATATAAGATGCAATAACATGATCATCATCGCCCACATACTCTTATGTGTACTACCTATGCAAAGCATCTACGCATAGATCATGCTCTGATGCCACTGTTGGGTTTGCAACATAGAAAACAAAAAACTCCTATGATGTGACCTACTAAACACCAAGATCTATCTACCTAGATACAAGCAACAAGCGGATATACATAAATAGAGAACATACCCTTGAAGACCGACAAAGTGCAACGAGGTTGGACTCGTGATGAAGTAGTCATTCGCTTTCCAATCTCAAGATCGAGAGGTAGTCCTAGCACCGCAAATCAGCAGCACACACGTCCAGTCCACTGAACAACCTCTGCCTCCTCGATCCAGCGATGCAGCGGAAGCAGCAACTCCTTCTAGACAAAAAGCCACTAGGAACATGTATCTCGCTAATCCGAGACCATGGGGAATAATTCTAGAGGGGGAGAGAGATCCTTCACGAGGAGATGTGTTTTATGAGGAGGAGAGGGGGCCTTCTATACGGATAGGGAGCAGCCCCCACCAATGGCCGGTGGCCATGGAGGTTCCCCCACCTCTTCATTCATTCATGTGGATGGAAGATGCACTCACATAAACATGCCTCCACTCACATGCATTAATTTTGAACCAAAATTAATGCAACTCTCATTTAATAAAACTATTTTATTTTATCCATAATTTTTTTAACTACTTTAATTAACAATCATTCACATAAACCCCCCCCTACAATATTTCAATATCACATGCAGAACCAATTTCAGCAATTTCACTTGAAATAATTCTAGTGTCCATTCAAATAATTCCAGCACTTTGCAATCCTTTTCTCTGGAACATATTTGCTTAAAATGGTGTCGGTATCCCTGAAGTGTGTGACCCTATGGTTCACGGATAATGTAGACATGATCGATACCCTTCTCCGATCAATAATCAGTCGCGGGACCTAGAGATCCATACTGACTCCCACACATTCAATGACAACTTCTTTGATCGTGAGAACCTTTAACGATAGTAGCTAAATCCCTTTGTCTCGCGATATATTACATGTCCGAGATTCAATCATCGGTATCTCAATACCTAGTTTGACCTCGTTACGGATATGCACTCTGTTTTTCCCGTGATATAACATTCTAGTGATCACATCACTTGCTTGCAAGCTATCTCAATGTGATACCACGGAGAGGGCCCTGAGTATATCTATCCTTCATCGGGATGGACAAATCCATCTCTTGATCCATGAGCCTATACATAACACCTTGGGAGTATCTGAATCCACCTTTATAGTCATCCTGTTATGTTGTGATATTTGATGTTATCTAGTTACTCTTCTAGTGTCAGTGATTGACATGATCTTTTGGTCTAAGGACTAGGACTACTTCGCATGATGTTATAGCAATTAAAACACAATGACTTTGATCGTATTGCTATACTTTGGATGAATGTTCATCACATCATTCAACTAATGTTGTGACCTCATTATTAACAACATCCAATGTCCATGATCAGGAAACCTTGATCATCTTGTTAATCAACGAGCTAGCTTATAAGAGAGGCATAAATAGGACCCTTTATTTGTTTATTAAGCACACATGTATTAACATTTTCAATCAATACAATTATAGCATGCAAAAAAAACATCTATTATATACTTGGAATATGATAATAACAACTTTATTATTGCCTCTCAGGGCATATTCCCTTCAAAGACGAGGCCAACGCCACCTGGTACGGGAGGGCCCTGCCCGTACCAGTGGTTGTTAAGCTTGCTGGAGCTTAGGAATGGCTTCCCAATTACTTGGTCGTGTATACTTCCTCAAAAACCTTCATTATGACTCCTGATTTCGCATTAAAAACCATGATTTCCTATACAACACAATTCAAAGAAAGGTTTTGCTTATCCTTGCAATTATTAGTCATTAGTGGCAAGGATTGAGAGTTTCTTGTCAATTGCTTGACCGAAAACACTGTTTAAACATGGTGGAAGATGGCAAATTTTGGAGCCATCAGAGGTTGTCGCATGACGAGCTTTGCGAGGCGCCACAAGGCGTCCTCGCCGAGGCCCACACTATGCCCTCGCCACTTCTTGCAAGGGACTCGTCTTCAGTTAATCCATCACATAATGCTCTTTGCAAGATCTTGTAGGAGACCCTCATCATGATCCGCTTGGCGCCCTAGTTTTCCCTCACGAGGGACCGATCCTTGGCACACGCCGCTCGAAGTGTGGCTCATAGGAACAACTCCTCTCCAAAGCTAAGTACAACCTACATTTTCGTGTCTCTTCTCTCTAATCCAAGTTCCTCCGCTTCACGGTGGAGCAGGGTCACGAGGGAGGAAGCCGGAATTTTTATATATATACATGCAAAACACATGTGCTGGAAGCTCACTCGAGCAAAAGTTTTGCAAGCATACGTCTGGTACATCAGTTGAAGGGCATGAACGTCTACCCTTAAGGGGCGTGTCTTTAGGCATTCTGATGGGCATTACTTGGCTCTGTGTCGGAGGTCGCTTGGCCGGGAGTTTCACCTTTAACCACCTCACACTGATAACCCTTCGGTAAGGCATTCACATGCTCCCGCATCTTGACAGCAAGGATTTCCGCCACGCTGCTATCGATGGGTCGAAGCACGGCTGCAAAGTCAACCGACGGAGAAAGGCTGAGAAGGTTGCTGAAGAGGCATTCGCCGATCGTGCGCAATAGTGCACGACACTCCTCCTCAATGGCATTGTTCACCTCAGATTGGAGGTGGTCCAACTCACTGACCGCTTGCTCGCCATCCTACACGGCCCGCCCGTAGATTTGCCTCGAGTTTTTATGTCCTCTTTGTGGAGGTGCTCTGCTCCTCGAGGAGTTGTTCCTCCTAGAGGCATAGCTTGTCGCAGAGCCCGGTGTTTTCTTCCTCCAGCTTCCGCCGGTCCTGCTCGAGCTATGGTTTCTCCCCATCAAGGCGAGCACGCTCCGTAGTGAGCTCTTTCTCCCGATCCTCCAAGCTAGCCACGTGAGTCGTGGCAGCATGCTCTTGCTCCTTGAGATCCTCCTACTTGGTAGCCATCTCCTCTTCACGCTAGGACAACTCCTGGTGCTACAACTTCACCTTATCCTCGGTGTCTCCGACCTTCCTATCACGGCGAGCAGTGCTCTCCTTGTGAGAGGTTAGACCATCACCACGAGTCTTTCCTAGACTCACGAACTAGTATCCAATGGCCGCGGTCTCGTAGTGTTGTGACCAAGGATAATAAAGACAATCTCTCTCGATCGAGAACTCTCTCACTGCACTGGCCAAATATCCTCTCAAGCGGGTGACACTCGTGGTAGCAGTCTGCATGATCCAGGAGAAAGGAGAAACGAAGGCGCCAGGGCTCCCCCTCATCACCAAGATCCAAGCAGCCTTGGTTGGCAATGGCGCCACTGGGGGCCCGCCCTCCACAATCTTAGTCGTGACCATGAACGCCGTGGTCTCTTCGGTAACATGGGCGATGATGTTGCGAGCACCATCCGGACCATCTGATTTCGTGGCCTTCAAGTACCTGTTAGCACCCCCGGCCCCAGAGATAGGGCGCTGGTCGAAGGCCACGTTGTCCTTCTCAGAGATCGAGGCCCTGCCATCCCTCGCTCTCATTTTCTTCGCCTGTGGGGGCTCACTGAAAATCAAATGCCTACATCAGATAAAGGACATGGGTAACTCAAGATTACGGGTTAGCATCAAATATTACTTGTGGTTGGGCCCCTAGGCACCCCGCTTCACTCTCCTCATGCGGTGTGGACCATCATCTTGGGGAGCGGTCTCCACGCGAGGACCCCTACCAACTAGGGAGATCCCCTCCTCGTGGAGCTCAACAGCGGTCTCCTTAGGGGATTTCCCCCCTCGAAGGGTTCGTTAAGGGCAACATCCTTGAGGGTGCTCTAGGAGGGCTCAGCGTGAGACACACCAACGTCTTCCTCCTCACTAGAAGAAGAAGGCGCCTTCTTGCGCAAGCTCTGCTTGCACTTAGGGGTCTGCTCAACTAGCGCTAGGACCTCCTCAAGCACGACCACAGAAGCAAGATCATGCCTTGTGGCGTGACCTTCTGCCTCATGGTCCTGAGCTATCAGTCTAGAAGTGTCAAAGCGGGGCATCCCTACCAGGGTCTCAAACCTCTCCTATGGCGGCTAGCAATATAAAGGGGAAGAATCTTTTGAAGGGTACAATGCTCTAGGCATGGCAAACAGAGTATTCATCACCTTTCTCATGAGAGACTCCTCTAAAGACCCCTCCTGAAGCTTCATCCGATAAGCATCAGCCGAATAGGCCCACATGCCATTCCAGTGCTCTAGGAGAGGGGCAATTCGACGTTGGAGAAACTCCCATATAACCATTTCCATGGACAAGCCTCCCTCCTAAAGAACCTTGATACGCACATCAACATTCCCCGCCTCTTCATCGGAGAAAGCCTCACTTATCCACTAGGGAATCTTCTGTGTTGGAGCTTGCGGGATAGTCATCCATGGGTTCACCTCGCAAGCGTCCACCCACACTCAGCGCACGTGGTGGTTGTCTACCTTTTTCGACCACTCCTTTGGGCGGATGTCGTGCTCATCGCACAAGAAGACACACCCAGAGCATTGCCCCTATGCAGTCATGCACAGGCATAGAAATGACGATATAGCCGCACATAAGGCTTGATCCCCGGGAAGGCCTCATAGAAAAAAATGAAGATGGCAATGGCAGTAATGGAGCTTGGCTATAGGTGCAGCAGTTGGATCTTGTAGTGCGCAAGGAGAGAAAGAAGAAAGGCCAAGAAGGGGGAATCAGTCCCGCATAGAGCATACGCACAAAGAGGGGACTATGGTGGCAACGAGATACTTGGCGCTCACCGCACCGTGGTGAATCGTGGTGGGCCCATGCTTTCTATACTCCCACACCAACATGTGCTGGTACTTGGCTAGGTCCTTCATGAAATCTATCTAAGATTCACCGAGGGCGGGAAAGATCTCCGTAGGTTCCCTTCTTCCTTTCTTTTGAGCCACCATAGGAGCAGCAAAGCAAGAGAAGAGGCACACGAGCACTAGGAACAAGTATGGGCCAAGTGCAGGATGGGAAAATGGCGGAGGGGAGGCGGAGAATACGAAACACCAATGCCCCAAATTCTTCTTATAGGGTGCCACTGAGCGGTTGCCAAGAAGAATTCTTCAGGCCAGAGGCTACCAGATTCGACGCCTCAAGACTCCCCGCTGTTTGATCTTCGCGCCCGTGATTGTTCGCCTCGAGCATGAATCATCAGTCTGGGCCTACCGGGCCTTGAAGCTCTTGGGTACCCTGGCCATTCACCTCTGATATTGGCATGGACCAGGCACTTGGGGCTACTATCGGGCTAGTAGTTACCATGGTACCATAGCCCACCTACTATCCGGCCTCTCCACAAGGTAAATCTCTTCAAGAAAAGGGCATCGTGTAATCTCTCCAAGAACTCTTCAGGAGATGGCCCCTCAAGGAGCGCCCTCACCAAGGGCCCCTGGAGAGGGAAGGCCACCTCACGAAGGGATCACGTGAAGCACACTTAGGCGATAACACTTTCATGTTGAGGGTAGAAGGGGGACCACTGATCTACCCCTTCCAAAATAAAAGGACCTTCTTCCACTTCAAGCCAGGAGTGGATGATAGGACCTGCACCAGGTGGGGACCCCCTCCTTTTCCTGTGCCAGAGGTGCATGCAGGAGGCAGAGGGCAAGACGCCCACGGCACCCTGTGGTTGAGGATAGTTCTGCCCTACCTTTCCCCATTGTGATGGCCATGTGGGAACCCTTCCTTGCCCTAAGACGGGAATAGGACTAGGGCGCCTATAAAAGGGGGAAGAGGGGAACCCTAAGGGGGAAAATCTTCTTCCACCTCCAGAAACCCTAGCTTTCTCCTCGTTAGGAGCCCTAGATCAGTTCACCTAATCAGCACCTTGTACTAAAAACCTCGCCAAGAAGTGTATCAATATAGACATGCAGGAGTAGGGTGTTACACTGCACGGTGGCCTGGACCTGGGTAACTCTCTATCTCCCTTTGTCATGCTTTCTCTGTTGTTTCCTTTCCAGGATTTAGGAAGATTTGTGGAGATCATGTTCAGCCCCCAGTGTTGGATTCCATCCTACTTCAAGAGGAACCCTGTAGGGACAATCTCCAACAACCGACAACACTCATATAATTGTGTCGCGTGACATCAATAGCAGAGATAATCATCGCTCATTTCTTGCTTAGTTATTTCATACCAAGTTTGCTATCGTTGACTTCTTCTCTCAGATGTCGTAATTCAGACTTTAGTATAGTTTTATTTTTATCTGCATCTATCTTCATAGCATGAATGAAATCTTGGATTTACACCTGATAATACCTCTCAATGTACAAGATGGCATGAGTCGCTACATCGTCTTCAGCCTGCTGAGCGATATAACGAAGAAGTCCTGTCAGCCGATGCTTATGAAGAGGACCTCCAGGACGGGAGAGTGTCATATAGAACTGAACCCTTGCAGTGTAATTTCTTGTTTACTTAGAGTTTAGCCAGTACTTAGGTACCTGCATCTGTCGTGTCCTTATGATCCATAAGGAGAAGGCATGGGCATTTTACCTTCAGAGTAGTTGTCTACAAAAGAGCGACCACGTTATGCATGCTTAGTATATAATGTCACTACAACATCATCGAGCGTTAGGCAATAAGTAGTACAACGAACTAAGCCCGTGCAAATACTTTAGGAGTAGCTCGGAAATAGTACATATGATGTTTTTAGATCTGTGCGGAAGCTCCGTATCACTATTCGAAATGCGTGAACACGGTGGTACTGACATGTTTTATGTATGGATTTAGCTAGTAAAGAAGAATGAATGGCGCTCGGACAGGCGCTACCGAGACTAAAATCACGATCATGTATAAAGAAGCTAGGTAGCGAAGAGCGACAAAAAAATTGGCTTCTTTCTTCGTCTCCTTTGATGCCAAAGAAGATGAAGAAAGAAGCCTTTTTGCACAAGAGCACTAACTTCCATCACGGATAAAGAGGACAAAGAAAGCAACCTGCTAGAGCAAGCCAAGCATGATATCTTCTCTCTTTTGTCTCACATAGTCGAACTGGCAAATGTGAAGTCATGCGAGAGAGAGAGAGCGAGAGAGAGACAAACAGATAGACAGACAGACAGACAAATAGAGCAAAATAAAAGGTAGAGAGGAAGAAAGAGAGCGATAGAGGGAGAGTAAGTGTTGAGTCCGAAATTGAAGCATACTTACCTTTTGTTTTTGCATAAGTAGAGTAGGGTTTTTTTGTATTTTACTGCGTTTGTGTGCATCTTTTGTCCTTGTTTCAACAGGATCCTGAGTTACTAAGTCTCTTATTGTAACATCCCAAAACTATAAGTATTGTTAATCAAGATCCAAATCACCCAATTTAGGGTTAACAAAACCTTTTTTTATTTAAAGTATTTAAGCATGCATATAAGAAAGGCCTTATTTTGAAATCTTTGTGAATGGTCACCATTGCTTGATCCATTGGTTGTAAAATGTTTCTATGGTAAATTAAACATCATCTAAATCATTCCCAAGCAAATCCCAAAGAAGATTAAATCTAAAACAATTAAAAATGAGGAATGGTCATTTTGGTCATCTTAATCCACTACACTACTTTGAGTGTTCCTAGCACTCATTTCCCAACAGAAATAATTCTGGATCTTTGCACCCCTTGCTAGTACACATAATGTGGTACCAAGGTCGACTTTGTGATCTGCCAAAAACATTCAAACACTATATTTAAATGACAGTTTGACATTGAATCTAATTCATATGGGAAGATCCCACTATTTCAAAAACCACTCAAACAAACTCAATTTTCAAAACCCAAGCACCCACAGAGTCTGAAGCTTAGTACTAGCAAACCCACCAAAAATCTTTTCAAAATTCAAAAGTAAAGTTCATGCGGCCATTTCATCAAACACCTTGTGGACAGATTTCAAAGAAAACCAAATTCACTATTTTGAATAGTGTTATGGCCAAACTTGTCTCCCATTTGCTCCCATTGTCTCCTAATGATCTAACCATGAAATTACACCACCCAACTCCCCTCACCTCACTGATCATCCTACACCTCTAGTCGGAGCAAGGGGAGCCGCAGTTCGCCGGAATCGCACCGGAGCAGGCCGCCTCTGGAGGAGAAGGGCGCCGCTGATTGCGACCACCCCTGGAGCTGCCTCGACCGTCCCTGAGCTCGCCGTCGACCACCAGTCTGTTTGCCAGCCTCGCCATCGTCGCTGGAGCCCTGGTACGCCCCCTGAGCACCCCCACCGAGCCGCTCGGGTTAGAGTTCGCTGGCGACAGGTCCGTCGTCGACGATGATCCCCAGCCGTTGATCTCCATTCTAATCCAACGCCCCATATTGCCCCGTACCGCTTTGCGTGTTATGAGACGCTGATCGGAGGACCCCCTGCCAGCTGAGCCCCGCGCTGCGGAGTGACACTGGGCCGGCCCGTTAGCATTTCCCGCGCAACCCAGTTAGTTTGAATTAGGATTTTTCTTTTTAATTTAAACCTAGTTCTATCTCTGTGTTTGAAATTAATTTCTGAGAGATTTACAAATCCAAATGGAGTGATTCAAATTTTGCTAGAAAGCTACTGAAAAGATCTACCCAAGCCCGTTGGATTTAATTCAATCAGAGTTTGAGATCTCTCCTAGTAAAAATAATAAGACAGAAGCTTTTGCACCTTGCAACATTTTTATAAAATCAACCAAGATAGCTTTTAAGTTGATTTCAACTCTCAAAAATCACATTTCACTATATCTATATGAATATGTAATAATATTAAGGTTTACATGGAGTGCCTTTGGACTAGTACCAAAATAATGCTATATAGGCATTTCTAGTCACTTTAAATCATTAAATAATGAACTTAAACCAAAGTAATTATGATCCAACCCTTAAGTCACATTCCCACATGTTAGAATATGTGGTGATGACATGTGTCCACATGATCCCATATTTGAAGTGGTGAATATTAAATCTTAGTTAATTTTTCAATGAGTAGAAAGTACTTTTCAAAAATAAAAAGGATGAAACTATTGCATTAAACTTGTGATTCTTGTGATGATAATAGATCATCAACTACATGCCTTAGAGTGCTCATTAGACTAGTTAAGTATTGTTTGGTGGTTGTGTACTCCATATGTATTTATAGACGATAGTACCGACCAAGCTTCCGAGGAGGAGGAGTTCTACCAAGAAGAAGAAGAAAACTTCAACCAATGCACTACCCAAGGCGAGCTAACACTTGCAAGTATAATGCTTAGCAAGCTAGGATTAAACTAGATGGTTTAGCAAAGATGCTTTAGGCATGCTTTGACTACACTACTTTGACTAGTATTGACCCCCAAGTTTTAAATTCAAGCTTTACTTCCGTTACTTTACACAAAGTCCTTTACTTGTTTTAAAGGTAGCATAAAGAGTATAAAACTTGGCCTATTTCGATAACCCTTAGATGTCATTCTATGGCATGAGATTGATCCCATCTTTTCCACCTAAGTGAACACTCTTAACTTAGTAGATTAAAGCTAGATCAAAACTTGAGTCACTTTAGATGGGAACACTTGGTGAAAATGAATTATGAAAACCTTAAAATGATGAGTCATTCTATTGAGATGTTTTGACATGCGTTGAGAAACACAAATGGTTTATGATGATGAAAATGTTGAGGCATGAGCCTTAACCCTTTTATAAAACTGATGGTTGGATTCGAATGCGATACCATTCCAAATTTTACCGTACAACCACACTACCTGAATTGGGTAAGGCTTAGCTGGAAGTTTATATGCATTAGTATTAGTTCCCTCACGGGAGAGGTTTGAGCTAAGGCTACCTCTCAATGTTGTCCACCTATGTAGTTCCGAAGATGACAGATGGTCATGGTTGGGAGGCCATGCTCATAGGAGAGGTGCTTATACTCGGGTGTGTAAAGGAAAGGTTATGTTTGATTATCTGCATAATAAGTATGAGGATTCAGGGCTATCCCTGATAGATGTATAGAATCTTGTGGTGAAAGTGTACCACCTTTGTAGAGTGTTAAACTATTCGAATAGCCGCGTCCGCGGTTATGGACAGTTGGAATGGCCATGCTGTTTCGTTGTCAGATGTTTTTCCAAAATGACTTATGAAATGATGACCCTTGACTTGACCACAACAGGGTTGTGTTTATGACACTAGCTTCCCAACTTAAGTGATTCTAGAACTTTATTTTATCTTTCTCTGCTTCTGAACTCAGCTTAGGTTTCAAACTTAACTTTATAGTTAAACTTAGATTTAGCACTTTAACTTAGAATGATACTACTTGTTAGTGGTAGTTTGCGAGTACTTTAAGAGTACTCATGGCTTTTGTCCCTGGCTATTCTCATGGCCAGACTATAAAGGATACTATCAAGATGATGGCCAGCAGGACGGCTATGATAACTAGGACTATCTGCCTTCGTCAGCATTGTCTGTGCCCCTGAAGATGGACCCCACCGCTACGCTTATCTTTTATTTCCGATGCTTATTGTATTAAGACTGGATCATGAGATCCTTATTTGTGTAAGACCTTATGTATGGTTTGTAATGGATGATCTACTGTGATATCCAATCCGTTATGTCTCGCAAAAATGGTAATCCTAGGATTGCGAGGTATGGCATATCGGGCATCTGGGATTAAAAATCCGGGTGTTGACAAGTTGGTATATGAGCCATCCTGACCATAGGAGACCTTAGTTAGAATGGACGTCCAAACAAAAACTTAGTTTCAAAACCAAAGTAGGTATTTATGAAAAACCATTTCCTCTCTTATCCTTTGGAATTCATTCTTTCTCTCAAAAATTCATATGCCTCAAAATTCTTACATTACTACTAAAAAATTTACACACTTGATCACTTCACTAACTTCCTCATCCTGAATTCTTGTAGATGGAGTCTCAGTTCAGCAAATTCTACCAGTTGGGAAACGGAGGTCAGCTGATCTTTGAGAGGGATCTGGATTCACTGTCGGAGTTACTGGGACGCCCACATCCGGAGTTTCTTGGAGCTCAACTTCTAGGACCCCCAGGAGGAGACTTATAGTGGCTAGTCACCGCGGACCTTAGAGGAAGCATCGAAGCACCAACTTTTGGGAGAATCCAATTCTCCGTGAGAGAGAACAACTAGCTAGATGGATTAGCCAGGGCAATGCATGAAGCTCTCGCATGTCTATGTGCCCTCAGCGTCAACCAAATCCAAGGAACCTGTTTTGCTCACTATGCAAGACGTGACTTCATGGGAATGCCGATGGAGATGCCAAGTCACCCAGAGTTGAGGCGTCAAGTGGAGAATCTTGACTTCTTGCTGCATGACAGATAGCAGGAGCTGGACAATGCTAGGGAGTTAGCCAACCAGAACCGTGCCATTGCTGACCAGAAGGCCCAGACTTTCGCACTGCTCGTCTAGGATCGCCAGTCCCTTTGCCGCCAGCGTGCAAAGAAGGATCGCACCATCGCCCGTCTTCGCAAGAAGGTGGCCGACCTCGAGAAGACCGTCAAGGAGCAGGAAGCTCAGCTTGCAGCAAAGGAGGAAGAAGAGGAGGGTGAAGACATCCAGGGAGACATGGATTCTTACCTCAGCAATGATGATGACTTTCTAGAGGAGGATGCTGTGGACTTCTACACTGACGATGAGGACTCCGACTTCATCGACGATGAGTAGATGCACTAGAGCACTGTCGTAGCATGAGATGTATCAGTCCCATTGTATTGTAGCTTGCAGAATGGTTCTTCAAACCATCTGTTTTCCTTTGATTGTTGTGGTGTGTGTTGTATCGTGTGTTGCTTGCATAAATGAAATGAAGTTAGTAGCAAAACCTGAGTCAAACTCAAAGTTTTAGCTTTGAAACCAAAACCCTAAACCTTAGAAAATTCCCTCTTACCCCCGTATCTATCTCAATCTTCAGATGACTCGTGGAAACCAAGGAGGGAGCAGCTCGTCGCAAGACCCAATGCTGTAGATCTTGCAGAATCTCATCGCAGACCGTGAAGCAAGGAGGGCCGAACGCCAAGCCAACTTAGCAACACTACAACAGATCGCCCAGATGGCCCTCAACAACCAAGGACATGGAAACCAGGATCATCAAGGATCCAAGCTGAAGAACTTCCAGAATACAAATCCCCCAATCTTTAGCACGTCATAAAACCCATTAGATGCTGATGACTAGTTGCAGACAATGGAAAACAACTTAGAAGTTGCAAGAGTTGATGAAAACAAGAAAGTTCTCTTTGCCACCCACTATCTGGCAGGAGATGCAAGAGCATGGTGGAACAGTATCTGTCTGATGAACCATGGTCAAGTTATGACATGGGAAGCATTCAAAGTCAAGTTCAGTCGCACCCACGTGCCGCAGGGTCTAGTCACCCGAATGAGAGATGAGTTTCGTGACTTGAAGCAAGGTAGAATGACTGTGGTAGAGTACCGTGATAGATATCTTTCACTTGCCAGATATGCACCTGATGAGATCAACACGGAGGCCAAGAAGAAGGAGAGATTCTTGAACGGACTGCATGATGAGATGCAGACTGTCCTTGTCAACATCCGTTTCCAGGATCTCGAAGAGCTAGTCGACTCTGCCAGTCAGATGTAAGGGAATATTAACCAGGCAAACGACAACCGCAAGCGTCGTATGATGCAACAGTCTGGATCCAGTAGTCACCAGAAGTACCGTCCCAACCCCTCACCAGGATATGCACCAAGGAACAATCGACCCCCAATGTCTCACCCAAGCTACCCCAACCATAGAGGAGGCAATGTGAAGTCTGGAGGAAACAATCACCACTCTGGCAATGCCAACAACTTCAACTGTGCACCTCTCAAGAGCAAGAACAACAACAACACTGCACCCAGAACTGGCAGCAATGTTGTGCCTGTCGCAGCAAAGGACAAGTCTAAGATAACTTGTTTTGAGTGTGGAGTGAAGGGTCACTATTCGTCCCAAGAAGACTGTCGTCAATACCAATGTGAAAGTCCCAGCTCAACAGCAGCGTCGTGTTCAACCAGGGAGAAGGTTTGCCCCAGGGAATCCTCACAACTACAACGGTCGTCTCTTTCACATGAACGCCGAAGAAGCCCAAGAAGCGCCAGATGTAGTGCTGGGTATGTTTTCTGTCAACTCAGTTTTAGCAAGAGTGTTGTTTGATTCGGGAGCATCGCATTCATTTGTCACTGAAGAATTTGCATGCACTAGTAAGATTCACCCAATGAACCTGAAGCATGCCATGATAGTTCAAATCCCCAGTTCAACAACCAAAGCTAGAAAAATTTGCAAAGCTGTGCCTATCCGAATACATGGGATAGATTTTTATGCCAACCTAATTGTACTTGGAACCAAAGGATTGGAAGTAGTACTAGGTATGGACTAGATGTCAAGGCATAAAGGACTGATAGATTGTGCTAAGAAAGCCATCACCATGACCAGTAGCTCTAGAATCACAGTAGAACATATCTCTAAAACCTTACCTCGTCAATTCAAGTGCAACAAGAGTGTAACCCTGCCCACCATTGACCAGGTCAGAGTAGTCTGTGAATACCCCGACGTATTCCCAGATGAATTGCCGGGTATGCCCCCAGATAGGGATATTGAGTTCATTATCGAACTAATCCCCGGAACCGGACCCATAGCCCAGAGACCCTATAGCATGAACCACTCAGAGTTAGTGGAACTGAAGAAGCAGTTGGATGCCATGTTAGAAAAAGGCTTGATTCGACCAGGCGCATCGCCATGGAGATCACCAGTGTTATTCGTCAACAAGAAAGATGGAGGCAATCGTTTGTGCATGGATTACAGAAAGTTGACTGACGTCACCATCAAGAACAAGTACCCCTTGCCGAAGATAGAGGATCTATTTGACCAGTTGACTGGAGCCCAGGTTTTCTCAAAGATTGATCTTAGGACTGGTTATCACCAACTTAAGATTCATGCAATGGATATTCCGAAGACCACCTTTACTACTCGTTATGGTTTATACGAGTATACAGTTATGTCTTTTGGATTAACCAATGCCCCTGCTTATTTCATGAATCTCATGAGTAAGATCTTTATGAATTTCCTAGATAAGTTTGTAGTTGTGTTTATCCACGACATCCTTACCTACTCCAAGTCGGAAGAAGAGCATGAGCAACACCTGAGAATCATCCTAGAAACCCTGAGAGAGCATCAATTATATGCTAAGTTCAACAAGTGTGAGTTTTGGCTGAAAGAAGTAGGATTCCTAGGACATATTGTGTCTGCCGGAGGAGTCTCTGTTGATCCCGCCAAGATCAAAGATGTCGAAGAATGGGAAGCCCCAACCTCTCAAACCCAAGTCTGTGCATTTCTCGGATTAGCGGGATATTACTGCAAGTTCGTAGAAGGATTTTCGAGCATCGCCAGACCTATGACCCAATTGTTGAAGAAGGACAGGAAGTTTGAATGGACAGACAAATGTGAAGCCAGTTTCTAGGAGCTGAAGAAGAGATTGATATCAACCCCAATATTGATCATGCCAGACATCAAGAAGCCGTTTGATGTATACTGTGATGCATCCAAGATTGGTCTCGGATGTGTATTGATGCAAGAAGGCAAGGTCATCGCGTATATGTCTCGACAACTGAAGCAGCATGAGCAGAACTATCTGACCCATGATCTTGAACTAGCAACCGTAGTTTTGGCATTGAAGACATGGCATCATTACCTTATGGGTAATTGCTGTGAGATTTACTCAGATAACAAGAGCTTGAAGTATATTTTCACTCAAAAGGAGCTGAATATGAGGCAAAGGAGATGGATAGAGTTAATTAAGGATTATGACCTTGACATTCACTATCACCCCGACAAAGCCAATGTGGTAGCGGATGCTCTTAGCAGATTGCCTTGTAGGCTAAACACTATGATCAAGGAGAAGCAGCCAAGTTTGTATGAAGAGTTGGAGCAGTTCAAACTGAGTTAGTTAGCAAAGGATTCTTAGCTAGCATTGAACTTCAACCCACTTTGATTAGCCAAATCAAGGAAGCCCAGAAGGGAAATGAGAGTATCGACGGAATCAAACGTCGTATTGGTACAGTAAAGGTACCTAGATTCACTTAAGATGAAGAAGGAGTACTGTGGTACAAAGGACGTATCTGTGTGCCAGTAGATTCAGAGCTGAAGCAAGTTATCATGAAGGAAGCTCATGATACTCTCTATTCTATCCACCCCGGAGGAACGAAGATGTATCAGGATTTGAAAGAGCAATTTTAGTGGCACAAGATGAAGAGAGAAATCGGAAGCTACATCGCCAAATGTGACATCTGTCAAAGAGTGAAAGCAGAGCATCAGAGACCTGCAGGACTGTTGCAACCATTGCAGATTCCGGAATGGAAACGGCATTCCGTAGGAATGGACTTTATCACCGGGTTGCCTACTTCCAGTAGGGGAAATGACTCAATCTGGGTCATAGTGAATAGATTGTCCAAGGTAGCTCACTTTATACCTGTCAAGACAACCTACCAGAGTTCTAAGCTAGCATAACTGTATATTGCTAGGATTGTTAGTCTGCATGGAACCCCCAAGACCATAGTATCAGATCAAGGAACCCAGTTTACCTCGAGATTCTGGCAGAAAGTTCAGGAAGTATTAGGAACCAAGTTGGACTTCAGTACGGCTTATCACCCGCAAACTGACGGACAGACTGAGAGAGTCAACCAGATCCTAGAGGATATGTTAAGAGCTTATGTGTTGGAATACGGATCAAAATGGGAAGACTGCCTGCCTTTCACAGAATTCTCATATAACAACAGTTATCAAGCTAGTTTGCAGATGGCACCATTTGAATTCCTATACGGAAGAAAGTGTCGTACCCCTTTGAATTGGTCACAAGTAGGAGAGAGTCAGATCTTTGAAACCGACATTCTCCAAGAAGCAGAAGAGAAGGTTCACAAAGTCCGTGATCACCTCAAGACCGCCCAATCCAGACAAAAGAGTTATGCTGACAAGAGAAGGAGAGACCTAACTTTCAATGTCAGAGATTTTGTATATCTCAAGGTTTCACCATTGAAAGGAACCCAGCGCTTTAGTCTGAAAGGAATGTTAGCCCCTAGATATATCGGGCCCTTCAAGATTAGCTGGAACTGCCTGAAGAGATGTCAGCCATCCACAATGTGTTCCATATCTCGTTGCTTCGCAAATGCTTAGAAGTGCCAGAAAAGACTGAAGTTTTCAAGAACATCGACCATAGAGCTGTTGAGATCAACAATGACCTGACATATCGTGAAGTGCCCATCCATATCCTAGAGGACGCTTACAGAACAACTAGGACCAGGAGTATCAAGTTTCTTAAGATTTAGTGGAGCAACAATACGGAGAAGGAAGCCACTTGGGAGCGAGACGATTACATTAGGACAAAGTTCCCAGATCTCTTTAGTTCCTAGTTTTCTTCGTAAATCTCGGGACGAGATTTTGTTTAAGGGGGAAGGTTTGTAACATCCCAAAAATCTAAGTAATGTTAATCAAGATCCAAATCACCCAATTTAGGGTTAACAAAACATTTTTCTATTTAAAGTATTTAAGGATGCATATAAGAAAGGCCTTATATTGAAATCTTTGTGAATGGTCACCATTCCTTGATCCATTGGTTGTAAAATGTTTCTATGGTAAATTAAACATCATCTAAATCATTCCCAAGCAAATCCCAAAGAAGATCAAATAAAAAACAATTAAAAATGAGGAATGGTCATTTTGGTCATTTTAATCCACTACACTACTTTGAGTGTTCCTAGCACTCATTTCCCAACAGAAATAATTCTGGATCTTTGCACCCCCTTGCTAGTACACATAATGAGGTACCAAGGCCCACTTTGTGATCTGCCAAAAACATTCAAACACTATTTTTAAATGACAGTTCAAAATTGAATCTAATTCATATGGGAAGATCCCACTATTTCAAAAACCACTCAAACAAACTCAATTTTCAAAACCCAAGCACCCACAGAGTCTCAAGCATTGTACTAGAAAACCCACCAAAAATATTTTCAAAATTCAAAAGTAAAGTTCATGCGGCCATTTCATCAAACACCTTGTGGACAGATTTCAAACAAAACCAAATTCACTATTTTGAATAGTGTTCTGGCCAAACTTGTCTCCCATTTGACCCCCATTTGCTCCCATTGTCTCCTAATGATCTAACCATGCAATTATACCACCCAACTCCCCTCACCTCACTGATCGCCCTACACCTCTAGTCGGCGCAAGGGGAGCCACAGTTCACCGGAATCGCACCGGAGCAGGCCGCCTCTGGAGGAGAAGGGCGTCGCTGATTGCGACCACCCCCGGAGCTACCTCGACCGTTCCTGAGCTCGCCGTCGACCACCAGTCTGTTTGCCCGCCTCGCCGTCATCGCTGGAGCCCTGGTATGCCCCCTGAGCACGCCCACCGAGCCGCTAGGGTTAGAGTTCGCCGGCGACAGGTCCATCGTCGACGACGATCCCCAGCCATTGATCTCCATTTTAATCCAACGCCCCATATTGCCCTGTACCACTTCGCGCATTATGAGCCGCTGACCGGTGGACCCCTATCAGCTGAGCCCCGCGCTGTGTAGTGACACTAGGCCGGCCCATTAGCATTTCCCGCGCATCCCAGTTAGTTTGAATTATGATTTTTCTATTTAGTTTAAACCTAGTTCTGTCTCTGTGTTTGAAATTCATTTCGGAGAGATTTACAAATCCAAATAGAGTGATTCAAATTTGCTCCAAAGCTACTGAAAATATCTACCCTAGACCGTTGGATTTTGCACCTTGCAGAGTTAGAGATCTCTCCTAGTAAAAATAATAAGACAGAAGCTTTTGCACCTTGCAACATTTTTATAAAATCAACCAAGATAGATTTTAAGTTGATTTCAACTCTCAAAAATCACATTTCACTATATCTATCTAAATATGTAATAATATTAATGTTTACATGCAATGACTTTGGACTAGTACCAAAGTAATGCTATATAGGCATTTCTAGTCACTTTAAATCATTAAATAATGAACTTAAACCAAAGTAATTATGATCCAACCCTTAAGTCACATTCCCACATGTTAGAATATGTGGTGATGACCTGTGTCCACATGATCCCATATTTGAAGTGGGGAATATTAAATCTTAGTTAATTTTTCAATGAGTAGAAATTACTTTTCTAAAATAAAAAGGATGAAACTATTGAATTATCTTGTGATGCTTGTGATTATAATAGATCATCAACTATATGCCTTAGAGTGCTAATTAGACTAGTTAAGTATTGTTTGGTGATTGTGTACTCCGTATGTATTTATAGACGATAGTACCGACCAAGCTTTTGAGGAGGAGGAGTTCTACCAAGAAGAAGAAGAAAACTTCAACCACTGCACTACCCAAGGCAAGCTAACACTTGCAAGTATAATGCTTAGCAAGCTAGGATTAAACTAGATGGTTTAGCAAAGATGCTTTAGGCATGCTTTGACTACACTACTTTGACTAGTATTTACCTCCAAGTTTTAAATTCAAGCTTTACTTCCGTTACTTTACACAAAGTCCTTTACTTGTTTTAAAGGTAGCATAAAGAGTGTAAAACTTGCCCTATTTAGATAACCCTTATATGTCATTCTATGGCATGAGATTGATCCCATCTTTTCCACCTTAGTGAACACTCTTAACTTAGTAGATTAAAGCTAGATCAAAACTTGAGTCACTTTAGATGGGAATACTTGGTGAAAATGAATTATGAAAACCTTAGAATGATGAGTCATTCTATTGAGATGTTTTGACATGTGTTGAGAAACACAAATGGTTTATGATGATGAAAATGTTGAGGCATGAGCCTTAACCCTTTTATAAAACTGATGGTTGGATTCGAATGCGATACCATTCCAAATTTTACCGTACAACCACACTACCTGAATTGGGTAAGGCTTAGCTGGAAGTTTATATGCATTAATATTAGTTCCCTCGCGTGAGAGGTTGGAGCTGAGGCTACCTCTCAATGTTGTCCACCTATGCAGTGCCATGGATGACAGATGGTCATGGTTGGGAGGCCATGCTCATAGGAGAGGTGCTTATACTAGGGTGTGTAAAGGAAAGGTTATGTTTGATTATCTGCATACTAAGTATGAGGATTCAGGGCTATCCCTAATACATGTATCGAATCTTGTGGTGAAAGTGTACCACCTCTGCAGAGTGTCAAACTATTCGAATAGCCACGTCCGCGGTTATGGACAGTTGGAATGGCCATACTGTTTCGTTGTCAGATGTTTTTCCAAAATGACTTATGAAATGATGACCCTTGACTTGACCACAACAGGGTTGTGTTTATGACACTAGCTTCCCAACTTAAGTGATTCTAGAACATTATTTTATCTTTCTTTGATTCTGAACTCAGCTTAGGTTTCAAACTTAACTTTATAGTTAAACTTAGATTTAGCACTTTAACTTAGAATGATACTACTTATTAGTGGTAGTTTGCGAGTACTTTAAGAGTACTCATGGCTTTTGTCCCTGGCTATTCTCATGGCCAGCAGAACGGCTATGGTAACTAGGACTATCTGCCTTCGTCAGCATTGTCTATGCCCCTGAAGATGGACCCCACCGCTACGCTTATCTTTTATTTCCGCTGCTTGTTGTATTAAGACTGGATCATGAGATCCTTATTTGTGTAAGACCTTATGTATGGTTTGTAATGGATGATGTACCATGATATCCAATCCGTTATGTCTCGCAAAAATGGTAATCCTGGGATTGCGAGGTATGGCATAACGGGCATCTGGGATTAAAAATCCGGGTGTTGACACTGATGAACATATCAATTTGAACTAATATATTATGTTGTAATATGGTATTTTTAAGTTATAAAAGTGATTAATTGATTTATCTTCGCACCTAGGAGATTTGCACACGCATTGGAGGATACATGGGTCTTAAGGACCGCTAGTACAGGCGGAGCCTGCCCGTATGATCCGCCTGTACCATGTGGCAGCGTGACCACCTCGTCAAATACTTTCACCTCACGAAGACAGATCACAGATCTGACATCCACATAAAATTCAGCCACGAAAAACCACGCCAGAAAGGGATCTGTAGGAGGAAGTTAGAGAAGGGAAAATACTTGATGCTTCACGGATCATTGGAGGACATCACATCATCCCCTTCGTCATCAACCACTACATCACCATCACCACTACTATCCCCATCTTCCATTCATTAGCTCTTATTGTAATTCCTAATTTAATTGTGGTTTGCACTAGATTCATCCTCGTACTTTTATCCATCCATTTGACTATGATGATGTTGTTAATTGCTTCCATGTGTGAGTAGTTTTCTTCATTCTTGGGGAGATGGAGAAACCCTAGCACTATTATGAAATGAAATAAAGATGATCTATTACTTGTGTCTATGATCTATTGATCTATGTTGTGTGTTTGATTTATCTCTTTAGATGGTATGTGTAGTCTCCCACATATCATTTTCCTTCGGGTCTAAGGAAAAGGGTGAAATCCTTTGGATGTGTTTGGAAGTGTGCCTAGAGGACTAGATGCACCAGCTAGCAACCTGCACATTCGAAGGAGGAATAAAGATAGATTAACTAAGCTAATTATGATATCCACGGGAGACCCTTAATTGTGGTGGTTTGTACGGGTGACTGCTCTCAGACATCGTAGTGCTTATTTAGAGATGACCTCATTCTTAGCTCAACAAAGTGACTGCCTACGAGCCTTGTAGTGAACATCTTATCGTGGAGCTCTCTCCACGCATGTCATGACATAAGATTTAGGTTATGCTAATTATGTTTAATTACAACATGCTATTGGTGTCTCGTACATCTATGAGAATGCTTTATCCTTATTGAGTTTAACCACCTTTCCAAACGCTTTTGTTACTTGTTTTATTTTACTTGTTTTAATTACTTATCTACATTCAACCAAAAACCTTCCAAACACTATAACATCCCAGCATTAGAGCTTGGAAATAAGCCGAGCTTAGGTGTGTGCATTGCATTCATGCATAGAAAATTTGGATAATTTTCGTTCTTTTAAATAAAACTTGTCAAAGTGATTAAAGCTTCTCTTAACTTGGTGGAACTGAAGTAGATCATCAAGTTGACTGCGATAAGTTTCAATATGACCTTTGCTAAAACCTTATCTTTGGGTAATATAATTTGATCTAAGGGTAGATCAAATGTAATAAAACTAAGTCACAACACACTAATTAATAAGGAGTGCTATATCTTCTACATATCATGACATGGTATTCCCTACAATAACTCAAAGATGAATACTTAATATTCTAAAGATGATATCAAGGTATTATCTACCACAAACCCTGAGTACCAAGTTAAGTATATAACTTAAGTAAGGAAACTCTATAACTAAATCTTGATACACTTTCTTGCCATAGTTATTCCTACCATGGGTATCATGGTAGTTCTTAAACATTAACTCTTATCACAAATCAAGTAGAAAGGAAGTTGCGCCAAGACCATCCATCACATACCCTTAGTTTCATGTTAATAGATGACAATCCTATTTAACCAAGTCCTAGAGTCAATTGATCATCAAGGTTGAGCGATCAATTCTTGACCTAACACTTATTCACTCCTAACTTTGACCTATTATATTGACCTTCCAAAGACTTTAAGTAAATTAATAAGAAGAAGGAACTAGTATGGTAGAGTATGCCATCATCAATGGAATGTGATCCTTGGTGGAGACCAAACCATCTGATGTTGAAGGAGATAACTCACTCCTGAGTTAACTAGAAGAAGTACCTAAACCCAAGAGTTAAGCTAGTGACCATGATGCTATGAGAAAGCTAGTAGTATTAGAGTATGCAATGATAATCCTGTTAAGCCAAGTAGATATAAATATAAAGTAAGCTTCCTTGACAAGATAAATCCTATAGAGAGACTAGTACAAGCTTACTACTTAGTTGAATATAGATCTTGATTAGACAATTAGAAGCCTAAGCTTTGCTTGATCAAAGGTTGGTGGTCACTATTCTCAAGTCATTTGAGAATATATGACCGGCTGATAAAGAAGAGTTGTGAGCATACCAAATTAGGTAAAATCGTAGTAAGATGAATCATCTAACTTGATCATGAGAAGTCAAGCTAGAGTATGATGAAGTATATAACATAAGTTGTATGGAGTAGTTGGAGGCATAGTAGTTTAACCAAGCTAGTGAAAGAACAAACTTGTGTTATGGGAGTAGTACCATACCCATCCCAGAGGATTGATATCACATGTGATATAGATAGGATTGTAGTATTGCAAGCCTTGGAAGCAGTTGCAAGATGGATTTAAAGGAGTTAATGGATGGAGTTAGTAATAGCTACAGTGATGGATTCATCATGTGTAATTTAGAAATGGAAGTTATATAAATACAAGGAGAAGAATGAATGAGTATTGTTGAAGTGGTGTGACCATGTCATCATATGATGATGGATATGGTGGAGTCAGATGATTCACTTATTCATGAAGATGAGATCTTTGTGAATAAGATAAGAGAGATATATAGAGTATATTTAGGAAAGGAATTCTTTATTTAAAGACAAGCTTAGTGAAGTATTAAGGTAGGAGTTCTCGAGAAACCTTTAACCAAAATTATATCAAGCTATGACAAAACCATGTCTACCTTTTGTGCAGAACCCTAGAATCAAATTGATAGTGGAACCATTTCCTATTCCTAGGCAGCCAGAAAACCATACCTCTTAGTAAAATGAAATTTCTAAGAGATAATTAGAATCCCAGTTGAGGGAGTGTATTGTAGAAAGCCTTGTCCACCTTATTGTCTTAAACCCTAATAGAAACCTAGACCCATGAACCATCAAAGCCACATTAAGAAGTAATCTGTGTAGCTGAATCCAAGTTGAGATAACATTCAAGATTATAAAGTTAGGAGCAATCCTTGAACCTTGATCCCTAGCACCATTCACTAATAAACTTGAGGGTAGTGTATCCTCTAGAGATCCATAGTTAGTGTGGTATTAGAAACCTTGAATACGTGTTGTTGCGCATTGAGATCACATGTGTCACATGAATGATAATGGTTGTTCACAATTATATAATAAACTTCTATCAAAATATTAACCACACTTAATAAAGTAGTGAACAACTAGTTTAAGAAATGATGCATGCTTATTTTGGGTAGTAACAGGATGGTTATGAATAACATTTTAGTGGACTGTGATTAAAGGAAATTCCAAACTTTAAGAACCCTAAAATTTAAACCATTAAATATAATGGTTTTTATTCATGCTAAATGACTTAACCAAAATTGTTCAATAGTAATTATAAACCCTACAACTCAAGTAGAATTTGAATAGGAGAAATCACCAAGTTTTGTGGATCATGAAATTTAAATCATTATATTATAAACCACAACATTAGTCCATTATAAATTAGTATATGATTACCTATTCATAAAAAGGTTCTGTGACTATAGGATAACCCTCCTAAGACTTTGAAATTACAGTTGTCAAAGTAAAGATAAAATCATCTTTAAAGGATATTTGAATAAGAAGTAATTCCTAAAAAACCTAATCCCTAATTACTTTGTTTAATAAACAATTTCCTTTTAATAGTGGAAATTGTAACACACTAACAAGATTAGGTCAATCAACTAATACCATGTCCTTAGAAATGTTTGAAATACCATATAAAAGTTTTAATGTTTAAAGGGTTGGAATTTGAATTGAAAATGGAATATGAAAATAGAAAATCTAAATAGAAAAGGAAAAAGGGGCAACCAGTAGACGTAGCCCATGGCCCGTTTCTTCCTCGCTTAACCGTCGCCCACGAGCGGTAGAAGAAACAACCCGCTCACTCTGCAACAGCCCTGCACCAGCCCATGCCTAGATACCGATTCGCGTCGTCTTCCTTGTGCGTCCCAAGCAGCTCGCTAGAGGTCTCGCCGTCGCCTAATGCCGATCATTGGTGTCAGCAAAATTGGACCGCCGTGATGCTCGTCGATGCCCTCGACCTCATTGATAAGATCGGTCGTGTCGTCCTCTATCTACTCATACCAGTCTTATGTCCTCTCTCGCCCTATAACGCAAATCCCCATTTCTCACCGATACCCTAGCCTCTGCCGTCATCGTTTTCCATCGCTCTCGGTAGCTCCAAGCGAAGCCGAGGCTGTCATTGAGTCTGTCTTCACATCCTCGTTCATGTCCGATAGGTCTCACAAGCAGGCGCGCCATGAGCGGTGTGGAATCAAGCCTGAAGTATAGTCAGCCACCGCGGCCATTACCGGCGATTCACTGTCACCGGTCCTCCCCATGCCTCGCCGATCATACCATCAGCATCCTGGTGAGCCAACTGTGCTCATTCACCTCTTCAATGTTTCCCTCCCGCTCTGGTCTGCTCTGTCGCCATGAAACATTGTCGGCCGCTGTAGTCAGTCATCGCCGGAGCAACTCTAGTGACCATTTACAAGCAGTGCGACCATGGTCCGACTCGCCTCATGCTCCTCTGTCCAACGCGCCCACTCTGTTTTCTCATACGCAGCCGATCTACAGATCAATCCACGACCTAGGAAGTTCATTCCCAGGTGATGTCAGCATGACATCATGCTGATGTAATAGTAGCATTGTATTTATTGTTTTAAAGTTACTGGAAATGACGTGGCATCGGTCCCACTGGTCAGTGACCTAGGGTAGATTAGGGTGCGGTGTAAAAAGACTTAGAGAGAGGCCAACGTCAGCAGTGACACAGTAAAAGATTTAGATATTTCCTTTTAGAATTTCACAAAATGATTAAATCTTGTTAATTCAATATCTTTTGTTTTATAATCAAGAAAAATCTATATAATATATCAAAATGTTCAGAAAAATAAACTCTATAATATATACCTATTATGATATTTTATTTCCCAACTTAAATAAGATAATTATTATTATTAGTAAATAGCCTATTGAGGGTAAATCTTAAATAAACATATTTTAAAATTCGTAAAATAAAGATATTATATCAAAATTATTAGAAAAACAAAATGTACATTTATGAACTTGTTAAATATATTTTTGTGTCACTTAACTAAATATTATTATTTATTAAGTCTTTATAAAGTGATAGAACTTATAAAAATCATATCTTATTATTTAGAAATCATAAAATATATATTATATACCAAAATGAACACAAAAATAAAATCTACACATTAAAAATATAACCATTCACATTTCGAATAAAGTAAATTTAAAGGTCTAATACGCCTTGTTAAACCATTTTTACTTTGCTTTAATACATAAAAAATATATAAATCTTTGCGTATGCCTTTAAACTTATTTATTTGAAGTCTAAAAGTGTAATAACATGTTACATTGATGTTTAAATGGAGTCAAAATAAATCGAACCATTTTAAAGTATAATTCTTAAAACTACGATTTAAAATTAAGTGTATCTTAATTTTCCTAAAAATATTTTATCAATTATAAAAGCATCTAAAATAGTTTATTGTTTATAAAAAGGATTCTGTGCAATTATAAAATCACCAAGATAGTATTTACCAATTCCTTTACATGTTTAGGAATCCACTTAACGATCTAAACATAGTTTTTAAGTAATTAAAGTAATATCTATTCTATATTTATAAATTATAACCACCAACTCTAAAATAGGTAAGTGACTCCATTCACTTATAGTATTCAGAAAACACTAATCCAATAAGAACAATAATACCCTTATTTAACCTTTAGAAAGCAATATGAAATAAAACAACACATAATGTCACCTTGTGTTCAATACATATAAGTCCCCACTTGCTAGAAGAATAGTTATTCAAAGATGCTAAATATTTTCTTCTTAAATAGTTTTAGTTAATAGGAAACCCTAAAAGTACAACTTCAAGATTGAAATGCATTTATTTTGAAAGGTAACCTTTCCCTCAAAGGTAATTGTTTTAAAGAAAATGCAAATGAACTATATCTTTTGCCTTTAACTCTCTAAGTTATACTAGAAAACTTGAATAAATTCAACTCTAAATTATTTGTCAACACCTTGGGTGCTATGCCATTGTGTGTTACTTCGTTGTACTTATAAATTGTTTCACACACACTCACAAGCCTTAATAAGAAGCACAAGTGTGAAACTGGTATCAAAGTGCAACACATTCCTAGGAACTCATCACCAGTTTCCAAATCCTAGACCAGATACGATTTTTCCGGGGATTCGTGTTTATCAAATTACATTACATTACTTATGCATAATTGCATCTTGCTTCTTTAAACATTCGTCCTTACCGGACCAATGATGTGTTTCCAGATTTGGCTCTTCTATTGTATCAAAGACCGTGAGTGCATAATCTTACAATCACAAAAGGCAAGTTCACACTTGCTCATGTCCTTATTATTTCCTATGCTTGTAACTCAACTGTTGTCATCACCTACATTTCAAAAAGGTCAAAACACTATTTTCATAATTAACTTGAAGTATATGTTCCTGATCCGGGGTGATTAGATAATCTATCATAACTAGCAATAGAAACGACATTGTACAGGAATGTATCATCTAGGACTCAACAACCAATCTCGCAAGTGATCCTAGCACTATATATTACGCTTTAACCATGAGATTTGGAATGTGACGGAGAAGTCAGCTAGACCTTCTTCCTTTCGCATGGATGGATGACATGATCAAGAGGCTGAGGATTTCTCCTAGAGAAACCTAGCACATGGGTGGAAACCCTTAGTTTCCCATGATTTTGGTATCTAGATTATCTTGAGAGGCTACCAGTGGTTTAGCTAGACCTTTAAGGGACCTTGACAGGGCATAACCGGCTCATAGAGTCTTGAGGTGCCTACCAGGGTTATAGCCGGCCCTACATGGGGCTTAACGGAGGTGGGGCATGTCCTGGAGGAACGTGTCTTCATGCGGGGTTGCGGAGAGGGGAAGTGATTGGCTTGGATCATCTACTGGCCCCCACATCAAGGAATTGTGGACGGGAATAAGCTGCCTGGTTGTGCAACAAGGATTTGGTCTCTCATGGGTAAAGTAATGCACCTCTGCAGAGTGTAAGAACTATGACATGTTACTCTCTATTCCGGGAAGGAGCTACGAACGTGGCAGGAAAGGAAATCCATGAAAGTTCTGGTCAACTATGAAGGCTGTCGGACATAGTTTTCAGAATAAAAGCAACATTTGAAGAAATGTTTATGAAAACCTGCATTGCTTACGACCTATAGTCTGTGGCTATAGTTAGTGCATCAAACACTCCTTTTTAGTGAACTTGTTGAGTACGCTCGTACTCAATCGTACCTTCTTAACTCTTGCTAGGTTCTAAGCCATTGAAGACGATGTCAACACCAACTTATGCTCAAGAAACCATCATCGACATCTCAAATTCTTCAATAAAGTCAACCTATACATCAACTGAAGTGAAGAAAAAGTTCCTGATTAGATAGGAGTAGATACTCTAGCCATAAAACCTACTTCTGTAGAGCATTTCATTAGTAGCAATTGCAAGCCTGATAGTTTAGATGCTATTCTTATTAGTCAGAGGGTTCTAAGTTAGTATTTTCTGGTTCTTCTTTGTAAGAAGTTGATTTCTTCCTCTTTAACCTAGAGTGTTCTCAAGATATTTTATAAAGAGTCTAGTTGGAATCTATAGTCATGTCTTGGACCTATTGTATTTCTATTGTACCACTCTGAGGGATGTAAAACTAGTGAACGGTGTTTCATTAGTGTTATGTCAATGACTATAGTGTAATACATCATGAAGTGGTATGCTGGGTCACCGCAAACACCCTTTAATTGAAATCAAAGGTGGCTTACAAGTATCCTTTGGTAGATAGTGAAGAGGGGCATAAAGACCTTAACCAAATATGTCTTTGTGGGTTTGATACTTTTATTTTGAAACTAGCTACAATTGATCTATGCACTTGAAGTCCTCAAGATATTTTCTAGCGCCGTTGTTGGGGAGCTAAGAGTTTATGGTATTTGTTCTTAGTTTCTTATTCTACTAATTGTTTTACTAAAGTTGTTTACTAGTTTTAGGTAAGCACCATGACTGCACTCATACTGATGAATCAGCTCGGTGCAACTAAACACCTCGGGAAGTTCATTAGAGGACTTGTCAAAGAATTCCTGAGTGGGAGAGAACCAGAATATGAGGTTAACCCTCTCTTTGTCGCTATTATTAAAGAGAAAACTTTCACAGATATGATCTAGATGAGGATTCATATACTCATTTAATGCATTTTACCGAGTTATGTTGGACACTAAAATTGAGAGGCTATTCTGATGATGAATTGACACTTAAATTGTTTAGCCAATCTCTAACCAACACTGCTTTAGCTTGGTATCGAATTTGCCCTAGAGAGAAAATTGATACTTGGGAAAAACTAAAAGGATAATTCGTATTACAATTCTTTCCCAAGGTAAAGACAGCTGAAGTAAGAAGGGCGATCACGAACTTCAAAAACCGCCAAGGTGAAGGCTTGGTAAGGGCTTTAAAAAGGTATAAGTTCATGCTTAATAAATGTCTTCACCATGATTTACCTGAATGGTATGTTTTACATATTTTCTAAGGGGGCTTAATCAAGAAATTAAACATGAGCTAGAACAAAGTCCAGAGGCTTTTTTATGGAGCTAAATACAACTAAAGCTTTGGAACTCCTATAATGTATTTGTCGCAATAGAGAAACTTAGGGATTTGATTTAGGCAGTGAAGGAGGTATAGAAATTGAATAGATTGTCTCAATTCTTATAAGGAATCCAGTAAGGTAAGATAAACTACTAATGAACTTCAACTTGATGATGACATTATTTTGCAAATCCTTTGGTTTTTTATAGAACACATTGAACCTCCTAAAAAGATTAGCTTCAATATATTCCCCCACCTGAGTCAGTTGAAGATGTTGATTCAATAATTGCAGCTCATATAGAGCCATTAAGGGAGATACCCACATATGTTGAACCCCTTCCTTTTACAAGGACCGTGAGAAAACATATGATGGATCTATAGGTCAAAGATCAACATGAAGAAGAAAGAATGTTCCTCAAGATGCTAGAAGAAGAGGCACAAGCAAGAAAAACTAATGAAGTAAGTATGCAGGAGACTGGGGAACCAACGAAATAAGATAACCTAACCATGTTTGCACATTGTGACATGATAGAGCTAGATATTGAAGCTTCGCAGTTTGTTGAAGGAAAGGTAAAAGATAAAGATGTTGGTAAACCTATTCTCCCTTGTACTTTTGGTGGATCTTCTTATTATGGCCTCTCTGATATTGGAATAGTTGTTAACGTAATCCACTATAACTTTTATCTATAAATACAAAATGAACTAGACCCACTGATTTAGAGGATATTGATATCACAATAATGCTTGTAGATAAAACACTCAGAGTTCCTATGTGAATAATTAGAGATTTCCCAATATTAGTGGACCATATAAGTACCCCATTGACTTTGTACTTGTTGATATGCCTACTGATGTTTATTGTCCAATTATTTTGGAAGAACTTTCTTGAAGACGGTAGGAGTGAACATTGACTATAAGAGAGAAACTGTACCACTCAAGTTTGGTTAAAAGAAAATGGACTTTCATTTTTCTAAATTCCACCATAACTCGGCCATCGAGGATTTGGACAAATATGAGTATGGGAAAGAAGAGGAAGGAAATCTCATTAGTCTTGCCTTAGTAGTTATTGAAACTCCTGGTGATGATTTAGCAAGGAGTTTAATCGTTAATAATAATATTCCCCAAGACATAGAAAAGATGGAAATGGATGATTATCTTGAGTCCACACCTGATGTGGATCCCAAGATGAATCAAAATTATGAAGAACCTATAAGGAAATGGAATGAGGCACCTCCACCTCCTCCTCTCAAAACCTTACAAAGGAATTAAAATATAGGTTTCTTGATGAAACTAATAATTTCCCTATTATTGTAAGTTCCCACCTTGTACGAAAATAGGAGGAAAACTTGATGATGGTTCTCTAGATGCATGGGAATGCTCCTAGGTATTCGATGAGCGACTTCAAAGGGATTAGTCCCTCGATAGCCACTCATAGAATATTTATGGAAGAAGGAGCTCAGCCGGTTGCAGATTTTCAGAGGCGACTTACACCTCACATGAAAGAAGAGGTAAGGAAGGAAGTAATATATTTATCAGATGCAGGAATCACCTTTCATGTGGAGGAGAGTGATTGGGTAAGTCCTTTGCATTGTGTTCCTAATAAAGGTGGGTTTACTGTCATTCAAAACGAACACAATGAGATGGTATCTACTAGAACCGTTATTGGTCATAGGATGTGCATTGATTATAGAAAAATTAATAAGGAAACTAGAAAGGATGATTACCCTTTACCGTTTATAGATCAAACTTCAAAGAGGCTTACTATGCATTCTCATTTTTGCTACCTAGACAGATATTCTGGTTTTTCTAAAATTGTTGTACACCCTGATGACCAACTAAAAACAACCTTCACTTATCCTTTCAGCTTATATGCTTATCATCACATGCATTTTGGTCTTTGCAATGCCCCTGCCACCTTCCAAAGGTGTATCACTACTACATTTGTTGATTATGTTGAAAGTATTATGGAAGTATTCATGGATGATTTTTCTGTTTATGGAACTTCATTTAATAATTGTCTCCATAACCTTCATAAAGTTTTGCAAAGATGTGAAGATACTAACCTAGTCTTTAATTGGGGAAAATGTCACTTTATGGTTCAAGAAGGTATAGTTCTTGGTCAAAAAAATTAGGTAAGGGTATAACAGTTGATAAAGCAAACATTGAAGAAATAGAAAGGCTTCCCCTGCTTGAGATGTAAAAGGTATTAGGAATTTCTTAGCCCATGCTGGATTTTATAGAAGGTTCATTAAGAACTTCTCAAAAACCGCCAGACCAATAACCAACCTTCTACAAAAGGATGTTGCTTTTAATTTTGATGAAAATTGTCTGACTGCTTTCAACATATTAAAGCAAGCCCTTCTTGAAGCTCCTGTTATAAAACCTCCTAATTGGAAGAAACGTTTTTATCCATTCTGTGAGGCTAGCCACGACACTGTTGGAGCAATTTGTCGAAGATTTGTCCCGCGAAGGAACTAGGGTCCAACGGTCCCTTGGTTCGTTAGGGGGCTGAACACGTGATTCCAAAGGAACTTAGTGATGGGGACAGTGGCAGAGCAAGCACACAACAGAGAGATGACACAAGTTTTTCTTACCCAGGTTCAGGACCCTTGTGAGGAGGTAAAGCCCCTACCCCTGCTTTGTTGTATTGCTCGCGTGCTTCCCGAGGGTATAATGGAGAATGAAATTCTAGGGTTTTAGATCTCAAGGATCGATCCCTTACAAGGCAGGAGCAGGGCTCCTTATATAAGGTGGTGTCGGGCCTCTTCCCCCGGTCTGTGGATAGGAAGGGTCACCATAGTGCCGTTCCCCAAGGTCGTGGTCTACAAGGGTGCTTTTCGGTGCACCGAGTCTTGGACACCGGGTGCTTCTCCATCCTCTAGTAAAGTGATCTTCTTTACGTTGTTATGTCCTGGCTCAAGGCTGCCCGTTGCCTTTCTTGCACCAAATAGGCAGGCCGGTGCACCTGCCACGTTGAGGTCGTTGGTCCTCCTGTTGCAAGAAAGGGTGGGTGGACCTGATCTTCCTTTTCCATGGCAAATAGTAAGTCTGCAGCGTCCATACTCCTTGTCGCGACCCGGCCCGCCCGCTGACCTCTCATCGGTTTTACTGAAAGTTCCTAGATACGCTTCAAGGCACACACATGGGGGGTCCTATAGATGCTTTCGTGCGGGAGGGTGTCTCCTCACGAGAGGGACCCTCCCAAGGGCTAACCCGACCACGCCCGTCATAGGAGGTAACAAAGTCTCGCGAGGGCACATCATCTTGAGGCGTTGGGGGCTGCCAACCATCGAGACATGCCACCGCGGTTGCCTGGGCCCTGACAGTAGCCCCTAGGCATTTGGCCTGCACGTGTCCCTTGAAGCGCTTGAAGGGGCAAGCATCCTAGGACGGTTGGTGGGCCCGGGTACCTGCCCACAAAATCATGATCCTGCCACGCCTTCATTTTGACCGCCGGTTCGAAGCACCCGCAGACCCTTTATCGCTAGACTTGGCCATGCGCCTCCGCCTTGAGAGTTGCTCCACAACGCGATAGTGCATAGGACCCTTGCAGTTATACCCCATGCTCGGGGCAGCGATACGTCTTTTCAACTACCCCCTTTATATTGGAGTGTAAGCGCCTGAGTTCTTTCCACGTGCCACTATTCTCCTTCCCTCCAACGGTACGCTTGTGTGAAGGATTATTCCCCATGGCACCCAAGAGTTTCTCAGCTGCCGAGAAGGGCAAAGTGGTGGCGACAGTAGCAGGTGATGTCCCTTGGCCAAGCGGGGCCGGGGTGGCCGCGAGGCTGCGGTCAGCGTGCGTCCCTGGGAGGGACCCCGCCCAAACAAGCCCGACGGTGGGAGGAACGCTCCCGGTAAGCGAGACTGAGTGTGCGTGGGCTGTGGGTGCTAGCCCCACCACTCTGGCTTGAAGGTTAGCCTGGGGAAGACGCCGGCCGACCCAAGATCCAGGCTGAAGGTGAGGGTGGGCCCGATCCAGTTACCGACTTCGTCCTTGTTCTAAAAGATGACAACTTGTCTACCTAGGTGCGACTCCCATCGTGCTTTGCTTTCACCACAGGGGCCCATCTTCGTGGGTTTGTGCAGTTGAGGCACTCAGGGGGCAGCGACTGGTGGCCCATGGGGCTTGAGGTCCCTATGCTAGGGGAGGTGTACCTCTCCTCTGGTTGGAAAAGCTTCATCAACAACCATGAGATCAGGCGCGGCTTGGTTCTAAGGCTTTGCTATGATGCCGAGAAAGGCTTCTCGGTGGTGGTATTCGACTCCATGTCGTGCTGTGCGGATTACCCCTGCCATCTCTAAAGAGTCTAGAGGGTCCGAGACGTGTCCATGGCAGCGTTGCTGACATTTGTGTTCCCCTGTTAGCGTAGGAGCTGTAGCTACCTATAGTCTGGGTTTGTAAGTGATACTATCATTGGTGTCTGTAAGCGGAACTTCGCGTCTATTATTTATCCCTTTGCATGTTTTGCTGTGATGCCTGGAGTTTTGATGTTCATGGTGCGGGCTGCTCCGGCACAGCGGGCGACGACTAGTAACTTCGGCGCGTCTCCTGGTGAGGATGCTGATGAACCACAAGTATAGGGGGTGTATTGCAGTATTTTTGATAAGTAAGAGTGTCGAACCCAACGAGGAGTAGAAGGTGCTGGCTAGTGGTATGGATCAGGAATTCTCTGCAAATACTTAGCAAACAGATTTTAGGGGTTTTTGATAATGCAAGTAAATAAAGTACGAGTAAATAAAAGACAATAAGAATAAATGCAGCAAGTGGCCCAATCCTTTATTCAGCAGAGGACAAGCCGGTTGTATTACTTAAGATGACCAAACATTCTCGAAGACACACGGGAATATCATCAAGTGCTTTCGCTTCATATAGTTGATTAATCTTCTTTAGTTTTCTAAGTGTTGTGCGGGTGAACCTATGCTAATGTACTGACCTTCCTAGGACTAATACATACTTGTGATTATACCCCTTGCAAGCATCCGCAAGTACAAGAAAGTAATTAAGGTAGAAACCTAACCACAGCTTTAAACTCTAAGACCCTGACGTCCCTTGTGCAATGGTTTCCTAACAGGGGTTCAGGTTTCTGTCACTTCGGCAACCCCTACGATTAGTAGCCAAATACACAATGCATTCCCCTAGGCCCATATAGGTGAAGTGTCATGTAGTCGAAGTTCACATGACACCACTAGAATAACTACACCACAACTTAAATATCAAACTATTGAATCTTTCTCAACACAATTCCACTACTAACAACATGACTTCTCCAATGTCCTCAAGAACAAAACGAACTACTCACAAGACATCATATGGATCATGATCAGAGATGGAATAATGATGTATAACAATCTGAACATAAACAATAATTCAATGGTTCCACTCAATAGCATCAACTACAAAGAGTAATCAACACCGGGAAAGTTTCCCCTAAGAACTATGCAAGATTCAACCCAATTGATACAGCGATATGGAGATGGTGATGAAGGTGCTGGTGGTGATGATGGTGGTGATGATGATGATGATCCCGATGAAGTCCAGGTCTGATAAGGAATTCCAGCTCCGATGGTGGTGATGATGGTCGTGGTAATGGCGACGCTCTCCCCTCTCCGAGAAGGTATTCCCTCGGTAGAATTCTGTCTGCCGGAGAGATCTTTCTATCTCGGTGTTTTCCGCCCCGCAGAGGCGGTGGAATCTTTCTATGGTCGCTCTCCGAGTCTTAGGGTTTTGGGATGATAATATACGCCAGAGGGGAGAGCCAGGGGTGGACCACTGTAATTTGTTTGTCAATTGCCCCGTTGTAATTTGTTCACCCAACATGTTAACTATCTTAAGGAGAATCACCTCTAGTGAACTATGGACCCCGGTCCATTCTTTTACCACCAATCTACAATTATTTACTATTTTTTCTGCAAAGAAATTACTATCTTCCATACAACATGTTTAATCCTTTGTTTTCAGCAAAATCGGTGAGATTGACAACCTCACTGTAAGTTGGGGGCAAAGTTCTGTGATTGTGTTGTGCAGGATTCCAAGTTGGAAACAACACGTTGGAGGTGTTTCCTTGCTCCTACTGGTTCGATAACCTTGGTTTCATAACTGAGGGAAAACTTGTTGTTGTGCTTATCATACCTTCCTCTTGGGGTTGCCCAACGAGCTCAACATATTGAGCAAGTAGTTATTTAGAGATGACCTCATTCTCAGCTCAACAAACTGACTGCCTATGAGCCTTGTAATTAACATATTATTATGAAGCTCTCTCCACACATGTCATAACATAATAAATAGGTTATCCTAATTATGATTAATTACAACATGCTAGTGGTGTATCCTACATCCCCGAGAACGCTTTAACTTTATTGAGTTCAACCACCTTTCCAAATGCTTTTGTTACTTGTTTTCTTTTACTTGTTTTAATTACTTTTCTGCATTAAACCACAAACCTTTCAAACAACATTTACTTAAAATCAAAGGCGGCTTACAAGTATTCTTTGGTAAACAGTGACGAGGGGCATACAGACCTTAATCAAATAGCTCTTTGTGGGATCGATACTCTTATTTCAAAACTAGCTATGATCGATATGTCCACTTGTAGTCATCGGTAAGGAATGGCACTGGTGAAACAAAACTTTATAGCAGAAAAGGGAACATGGAGAAGATGCCAAGTGGCCTTATGATAAAGAAATACAGAAAAATAAGAAAAGATGACAAAAGATACCATGATACGGATGTACAGCAATGTACAATGATGATGAGAAAACATGAAGATATGGAAACAGACACGTACACCCATGCCTCAAAAATCCTTAGAGACAGGACCATCACATGTAGATGCGTGGTCCAGCCATTCTTAGGTACACAAACATAAAACATTACGAAAAGCAATTCGATTCATACTGAGTCATGTGCACATAGATTTAGTTATGACATTAAAGGTTCACAAGATCACTAGAGTCATCGTTGAAAGTGTGGGAGTTAGTACGGATCTCCAGTTCCCGCTGCTGATAATTGATCAGAGAGGGGTCTCTAGCATGTCTGCATTATTTGTCAACTGGAAGGTGACACACTTAAGGGATACCGACACCATTTGGAGCAAATATGTTTCAGATAAACATTTAAGAAAGCGTTGTAATCATTTTGATGGAAACCGGAATTGTTTCAGGTGTAATTGCAAAAATAGTTTTGTTAATTGAAGTAATTAACAAAATTCTGAATAAAACAAATAAAATAGTTTTATTTAATGGGAGCTTGCATTAAATTTGGTGGAAATTTAATGCATGTGAGTGGACATGAGTGGAGGTGTGTTTATGTGAGTGGGATCTCCACCCACATGAATGAGGGAGAGGTGGGGGCACCCACCATGGCCAGTGGCCATGCTCCTTGGGAAGCCCCCTCCCCTTTAAAAGGATCACCTCCTCCTCCTCCACTCTTACACCTCCTCGTGAAGGATCTCTCTCCTCCTCTAGAAATTATTTTCCATGGTCTTGGATTAGCGAGATACATGTTCCCGATGGATTTGTCTAAGAGGAGATGCTGCTTCTGCTGCATCGCTGGAGCAGGGACGTGGAGGTTGTCGAGGTACCGGACGTGTGTGCGATCACAGATGCACCGCTGCTTTGCGGTGCTGGACTTATTGGTGTTGGACCTTCTGGACTCGCTGGACTTCATCACGATCTTGAGATTGGAAAGTGTATGACTACATCATCCACGAGTACAACCTTGTAACGATTTGTTGTTGTTCAAGGGTATGTTCTCTATGGATGTATATCCACCCGTTGATTGTATCTAGGTAGATAGATCTTGGTGCTTAGTTGTTCACATCATATGAAATTTTTTGTTTTCTATGCTGCGAACCCAAAAGTGGTATCAGAGCCTGATCTATGCATAGATGCTTTGCACGGGTACAACACATACGCGTATGTGGGCGTTGATGATCATTTTATTGCATCTTCTATGTATTTTGGATATTGGTGGCATAGTAGAATGAAGCGGCCCGGATTAACTTTACATGTCCTCGCACATGAGACCTGTTCCACGCTTGACATGCAACTAGTTTTGCATAAGTGGCTAGCGGGTGTCTGTCTCTCCTATTATAGTCAATATCTGATTTACAACGAGTTGCTAATAATTTGGTTATCATCGTTGTGGTTCCATGTTCATAGGTATGACCGGTTCTATCTTCGAAAGCCCTAAGCCACATAAAACTTGCAGTTGATAAATTAGAAGCGTCTAGTTTAGATTGTTGTTGGGCTGTGTCATGATATGGTAATGTATAAATTGAAGTATAGTTGATACTCTTGGAAATTATAGAATACCTAACGTGTAAGTTCCATAGACCTTGGCCTTACACATAAAGAAATGATAAAGATCATACAATGATGCACATGATAGTGATCAAGTGCAAGAACCATATCATTTCACTTTATGCATATGATGTTTTATTTGCAACTTATATTGCTTGTTTGGCACTTTAGTAGCATTATAAGATGATCCCTCATTTAGATATCAAGATAAAATGTGTTCTTAAGTATTGACCGTTAAAAAGTTCATCGTTTCGAGACAGCACGTGATGATCGGTGTACTTGACTCTACGCTTTCATACAACGAGTGTAAGACAATTTTACACACGTGAGTACTAAGGTTCTTACTTGGCGAGCCTAGCATGTACAGACATGGCCTCGAAACACAGACCGAAAGTTAAGCATGAGTCATATGGTAGATATGATGCCCATATAGATGCTCTCCTTTGAAGCTACACCGCCTCACGTGATGATCGAACTTGGTGTAGTGGATTTAGTTCATGTAATCACCAAAACAACTCGAGGGATGTTGGTTTTGAGTGGGAGTTCATTTGTAGTTTGGATTAGTCGAACTCAGTTTATCATAGACTAAAATCAAAGTGAATTTGCATAGTTTGTTTTAGTCATTGGCATATATTTACTACCTTATGCTGAGTTTTAATTGAGATAATAGAACTATAGAATTCTAGATATCTGCTTTACAAACTGGTATCGTATTATTTTAAGTGTCAATTTAAAGTTTAGAAGTCCTATTGCAAATTTTCAACAAACTCTATTTACTCCATGAAGTTTAATAAATGGTACTAAATCAAGAGTAACAATTCCAATGTTAGTATCTAAAGTATCATGTTTGCCTTCATGATTCTTGATATTCAAAAGTTGTTTTAATATCGAGGTTATCATGGAGCTGAAAGAATTGTTCTAGAAACCATCATGTGTGGAAGATATTGTGATATCTGAAACAATGTTTATGGTTGCAATATGATAGAGTGTAATTTGGCAAAATACATGTTCTCATATTGTATGACAATTTGTGAAGGTTGGAGACGCTAGACGTCCTAATCTCCCAAAAAGGTTTTGGGAACTTACATTACACTCACGATTCGTCCTTATACGCTATAGTAGCTTGATCATGACAATTGTAATGATAAGGATGAATAAAAGATGTAGGTAAAATGTTTACTACACTAAAAGATTACTAAAGAATGGATTTTTGAAAGAACGCCAAACATTTGATGATGGTGATCAACTTTAAAGTGCCAGTCCAAAGGTATTAGTATCTGACTATACATGCTTTGGACTATGTGTCATGTGTATGGCTTTACTATTGATGTTGATAGATTCTTTTAAAAGAAAAGGAAATGCTGAAAGAGAATCTATAAAAAATTGGTAGAAAAGATAAAAGACTGGAAATGTCCAGCTAAGGTATATAGATGATATACATGTTATGTTGTATTCTTTGCTTGTTAAACAATGTGGTTCATGGGTATTGGATACCAAATTGGTTGGTGTGAAATGTCATACAGAACAACACAATTCATGAACTACAATGGCCTAAGTAACTAGCAAGAGAATATGTGATGATGTTCATCCAAAACAAATAAAGTGTTATTTTGTTTCTCATTGACATCAAATCTTGCATTCAAGATTTGTTTAAATAATTGTTATTTTTTCAGGTTTTATGAGAACAATAGTTGTTCAAATAATTAACGTATTCCATAGAAGATGGATGAATTTTTAGAAGTCTAGTTGGAGAAATCACGTCCATAAAAACTAATGCTAAAATGTTGTAGGACAAATTATTGAAAGATCACTTACGAAGTGACATCACCGTTTAAATTATATTGGAAATAAAACATGAAGAAACTCCATGTTGATGGATTTTTAGAGTCTTTGATTTTGATCAATTGACACTTCTGAGACTTTCCTCGAGATAATTGAAACTTCGTTCATAGGCCAAAAAGGAACAGATGACTAACTTACTCGAAATTGTGGATATTGATGTATATAGTCCATTATATGTAGCCATGTGTGGTGGATCTTTCAACTTCATATGCTTTCTTCGAAAATTTGAGTGAATACATTTGTATATTTATTTAATAATGAAGAAGTATGAAACATTTGAAAATTATTCAAAGACTTTCAAGATGAAGTTGAAAATCATTGTAACTAGAAAATAAAGAATTTACGATTCTATCATAAAGGAAGATATTTGAGTTACATGTTTAGCAACACACCAAAGATTTGAGGAATTGTTCCATGGATTTGCATGTCCTGATAAACCATAGAAGTATGGTATGTTCGAGATATCAAATCGAACCTTGTTTGACATGGTAAGATCAAAGGTGTCAACACCCGGATTTTTAATCCCAGATGCCTGTTATGCCATACCTCGCAATCCTAGGATTACCATTTTTACGAGACCTAACAGATTGGATATCACAGTACATCATCCATTATAAACCATAATAAGGTTTTACACAAATAAAGGATCTCATGATCCAGTCTTAATACAATCAAGTAGCAGAATAAGAAAGCATAGTAGTGGGCTCCATGTTCATGATAACAGGAAATGCTTACGATGGGAGATGATCCTAGTTGTCGTAGACCTCCTACTGTCCATCATCCTGATAGTCCTCCTCATAGTCTGGCCACGGGAATAGCCAGGGACAAAGCCATGAGTACTCTTTAAGTACTCGCAAACTATCACTAACACGTAAGGTAGTTTTAATAGGAATCTTAAGCTCTAGGTTTATTTGCAAAAAGCCAGATTTATCTTAAGCTGAATTCAGAAGTAAAGAAAGCTAATTTAGTGTTCCAAATCACTTTAAGTGGGAACCTAGTTTTCATATCCACAACCCTGTTGTGGTCAAGTCAAAGTCATAATTCATTTCACAAGTCATTTTTAAAACATCTGACGATGGAACAGTACGGCCACTCCAACTGTCCATGTCCGCATATGCGGCTATTCAAATAGTTTGACACTCTGCAGAGGTGGTACACTTTCACCACAAAATTCGATACATCTGTCAGGGATAACCCTGAATCTTCATACTTAGTATGCGGATAATCAATCATAACCTTTCAATTACACACTCTAGTATAGGAACCTCCCCTATGAGCTTGGCCTCCCAGCCATGGCCATCTGTCATCCTAGGCACTTCATAGGTGGACAATCATAAGGAGGTAGCCTCAGCTCAAACCTCTCCCACGAGGGAACCCATACTAAGGCATATAAACTTCCGGCTAAGACCTACCCAATTCAGGTATTGTGGTTGTACGGTAAAATTGGAATGGTATCATCCGAACCCAACCATCAGTTTTATGAAAGGGTTAAGGCTCATGCCTCAGCATTTTCATCATCAAATCCTTTATATTTCTCAACACATGTCAAAACATCTCAATAGAATGAATCATCATTCCAAGGCTGAAGGCTTCTTCCAAAATACGAATGGGTACTTCACGATAGGTCAGATCTTTGTTGATATCTATGGCTCGGTGATCGATGTTCTTGAACACTTTGGTCTTCTCCGGAACTTCTAGGCATTTGAGAAGTAACGAGATATGGAACACATCATGGATGGCTGACATCTCCTCTAGCTGTTCCAGTTGATAAAATATTCTCCTTGGCGATTCAAAATATTAAAGGGTCCAATATATCTGGGGGCTAACTTTCCTTTCAGTTGAAAACGGTGCATTCCCTTTCAGGGTGACACCTTGAGATACACAAAATCTCTGACATTGAAGGTCAGGTCTCGACGTCTCTTGTCAGCATAACTCTTTTGTCTGGATTGGGCGGTCTTGAGGTGTTCGCGGACTTTGTGAACCTTCTCTTTAGCTTCTCGTAGGATGTCGGGTCCAAAAATCTGACTCTCTCCTACTTGCGACCAATTCAAGGGGGTACGACACTTTCTTCCATACAAGATCTCAAATGGGGCCATTTGCAAACTAGCTTCATAACTGTTGTTGTATGAGAATTCTGCGAAAGGCAGACAATCTTCCCATTTTGATCCATATTCTAGCACACAAGCTCTCAACATATCTTCTAAGATTTGGTTGACTCTTTCAATTTGTCCATCAGTCTGCGGGTGATAAGCTATGCTGAAATTCAACTTGGTTCCCAATCCTTCTTGGACTTTCTGCCAAAATCTTGAGGTAAACTGGGTTCCTTGATCCGAAACTATGGTCTTGGGGGTTCCATGCAAACTTACGATTCTAGCAATATACTACTCTGCTAGCTTCGAACTCTGGTAGGTTGTCTTGACAGGTATAAAATGGGCTACCTTGGACAGTCTATCAACTATGATCCAAATAGAGTCATTTCCCCTACTAGATGTAGGCAAACCGGTGATCAAGTCCATTCCGACAGAATCCCATTTCCATTCCGGAATCTACAATGGTTGCAAAAGTCCTGCGGGTCTGTGATTATTGGTGTATTGGGAATGACAGTACCTAAGAAGGTTAGATAGAGGTGTGGGGACTGACAGGGAAGCTATCGACGGCGTCCGAAGGCGGGATTGGATACAAGCAAGTGTAGCAGGACGCAGGAAGTACCCAGGTTCGGAGCCCTCGCGGTGAGGTAAAAATCCTACTCCTACCGATATGACTATAAGTGATATACGAGCTACAAGTGCTCCTCAAGCTGTATTCTCTTGCTACTGCCTTAAATGCACAATGACCAACCATTTCTACTGAGGCCTTGCCTCTCCTTATATAGGCAGAGAGGCAACGGTTTCACTGGCCAGTCCGACTGGCAGGCCCCACGGGTGGGTCCCCAGTCGGCTGGTCATCTACAGTATCCGGTACAACCATGTCCCATCGGAGTACGAGCGATATGGCTGTCGTGAGCACATTGAATGTCATGCGAGCCTGTCGTCAGCATCGGGCCACTGTTCCCGCGTCATCCCTGCAAAGTCTTCGGTTTTTCCGAGTAGTTGCCAGTCTTGTCGTCGTACAGGGCGTACCACGCACTGTCCCGCACGTCGCCATGTCCTCTTGATTGGTTCTGGCTACGCTGATGTAGCTGGCTGCTTCCTGCCGCTCCGGCTACCTAACGGTAGCCGGCTTGACTTGCCTTGTCCGGCTGTGCTTGACCAGCCGGACACGATCCGACTGCCGTATTTCTTGTTTGGTTGGGGTATCCGGAGGTCATCCCCCCGACACTAGCCCCCGAGTGCGTGTAGATTTATCCCTTAGGTGAAATGTGAGCGTGCTCCTTCTTCGTTTTGAACTTCTAGCCGACTACGCCTGGCGGTTGCGCTACCCGTGACATTAGTGCTGACGCCGGCCACGCGCGCACGTGCCATCATTGCTCTGTGGCATGCAGCGAAACATCCCGTCGCACGTCGCCTCGGGAAACTGTTGCCTGGCGCTTCGGTTCTTGCTCCGGGAACTTCTGCGCCCCCGCGTCTGCACACAGGATCTGGGGCGGCGGTTGGGGTGGGGATCGCCTCGATAGATGCCGCGTGGCGCCGCGGACGGTTGCCCTTCCGGGCCTTTAAAGGGGCGCCCGGGGAGGGCAGTTCCTCCCTTCGCTTCCTCCCGCTCCCAGTTGCTTTCCCCTCTCCTATGCTCCTGCCTTTCGTGCTTCGTCGCCGTTGCCGCCGTATCCCGCCGCGCCGCCTATTTGTCGTTGTCGGTGGTACGGACCACCGCTACTCATTTGCCTCCGCGCCCCCCAGCGAACCGGAGATGGCCACTGAGCGCGGAGCATGGTGCGGCTCCTCCGTTACGGAGGAGCACATCCAAAAGTATCGCGCCACCCGCGTCCTGCCGTCGAAAGAGGAAGTGGAGGTGCGGCTCGCGCCGGTGGGGGAGGTGTCGCCGCATCCGGCGAGGGGGAGCGGGTGATCTTCCTCTCGCACTTGGCCCGCAGGTTCGCGCTGCCGGTGCACCCGTTCTTCCTCACCTTCCTCGCCTTCTTCGACCTCGACCTCCACCATCTCGGTGCCAACGCGATCGGCCCGCTGGCGCACTTCGTAGCGTTCTGCGAGAGCTACCTCGGGATCCAGCCGGATCTCGGGCTCTTCTGACGGCTCTTCTAAGTCTAGCCGCAGGTCCAGTTCACAAAGGGGCCGCTGGTCGTTTGTGGCGATGCCTCCATCTACTCTCGCGCGCAGACCGGCTACCCGAAGTTCCTGATGCACGACACGGTACGACTGTGGCAGCAGTCGTACTTCTACGTCCAGAACCTCACCGACGTGGACCGGATCAATCTTCCGGCGTTCTAGGACGTGGAGTCCAGCCGGCAGCACTGGGACTTGAAGATCTATGGCGAGAAGACGGAGTCGGATGCGATGCTGCAACACATGCGCTCCCTCGTCAGTGCGCGCCTAACCGGCCTGGACATCACCCCAGCTGGATGTCCCGGCTCATGATGCTGCTGCAGCAGCGAGCGCATAAGATGTGCTTCTTCTCCGGCCGGCTGGACCCGACCCGGCTGTCTCGCCGTGACTCCCGCTACCATAATCTGAAGGAGTGGGTGTGGACCATCACCAAGGAGCGGCTGTCGGAAGGCTGGCCCCTTACAGCCGTGGCAATCGCGCGCCCCGGGTAGGTTTTCATAGACGGAATTTTCCTTTGTATTTCTTGCCCTTCGTCTTTTTATCCGACTAATCTTTTGTACTCGACAGATCTTCCCCTGCATCCTTCATGAGGAGGACGATGCCCCCCTTCAGACATTCGCGCCTGACTTGCTCGAGCCCCGCGCTCGCCGGTCAGGCGAGGAGTCGGACGGGGACGAGGATGCCTTCCCCAGCCGGAACGACGAGCCGGTTGCCGATCCCCATGCGGAGGTCGACAAGGGGGAAAAGGCCACGCCGGCCCCCGAGCTGGCATGGTGGCTTGCGACGGACGGCGACTCTAGCCGGTGTGGCGCTGGCGGGAGTGGCTCCAGCCGTTCCAGCACCAGCCAGCCTGCCGCGGAGGAACCGACCCCCAAGAGGAGCCCGACCAGCGCCCTTCCCCTGAGCCGCCTTGGCCAGAAGAAATGCCTGCCCCCAGTGGTACATGGGTATGTCTTTCTCTAAGTGCCTTTACCCTCTTGCGTTTCTTTCGTTTTCTCCTGTTTTCCTTTGGATCATTTGCTTATTTCTCTCTTTTCTTTTCTTCTGTTGTTTCAGCTCGTTGGTCTCTTTTGGGGCCGTGAGCCCGGCACGGGCGCCGACTGGGTCGCCACCCCGCGCACCGCCCACGTCTGCCTCCACCCCTCCTTCCTCCGAGGCATCACTTCCACCACCGCCTCGAGCTGAACCGACTGCCTCAGCCAGAATGGGGGGGTCCCCAACCGGCCACGGTGGTTCAGCCGGAAACGGTTGTGGCCACGTCACAGAGCGGGGACGGCTCTTCTGCAGGGACGCGGAGGGCGGCCACCGGCAAAGAGCTCGTAGTTGTCGGCGACGACAACTCCGAGGATGAGCCGGGGAAGGAATGGAGGACTACGGTGGTTGCGGCGAAGGAGTCTGTGGCCACCAATGTCGTGGATGACGACGCCTCCTCCGCTGCCTCGCTGGCGGATCTCGCTGCCACCCTCGAGCTAGCAGTGAAGGAGATCCGGCTGCTCGAGGCAGCAGCCGGCGGGAATCGGTCCTTGGAGCAGAAGTTTGCTATTGCCAATGGAACCTCCCAGAGTAAGTTTGCTTCATCCAGAATCATCCTTTTTTTTACGATAGCCGGTTTTGTGTCAGCTATCCTTGTGTGTGCCCAGCGGGAGATCCACCGCTTGAAGAAGGCGAACAACTGGCTAAGCAAGTCCAACTCCATGCTGCGGCTGCAGAACAAGGATTGGCACTCCAAGGTGGATGCTCTGGAGGCCACCGTCAAGGAGCACGACGCCTCGCTCGCCAGCCGGATCGACGCCTTCAACCTTCTCGAGGCCCAGAACAAGGACCAAGAGAAGGAAATCGATTGGCTGACGACAATGCAGAAGGCCTTGGTGGAAGAGTTGATGCAAGTCGGGCACACGGCCAAGGGTATGCTCCCTTTTCTGTCTTCTCCCGTCTTTCTAGATTCGGTAGCCAGATCTGACTATCTTTTTCTGACAGCTTTTTATCCCGGCATAGACCTACTGGCCTACAACCGGCTGCAGGAGAACTGGCCGGGAGCGCATCCGACAGCCCAGGAGCTCGTCGTCCTTCTCGGCGAGGAAGCTGCCAAGCTTCATTAGGCGGTGCACACCGTCTTCTCCTTTCTGTGGCCGGACGCTCTGGTCCCGGAGATGATGGCACAGCTAGCCGCGAAGGTGGGAGAGGTGTCGGCTGCCGTGGATTGGCTGCGAGACTTGGCGGCGTGAGCCAGAGCGGAGATGGCCCTGGCCCTCATGCTTTCGTGGTACAAGGACGCCTGCGTCAAGAAGATCGATGGGGGTTTCCGCACCTGCGCCGATCTTGCCGCAATCCGCCAAGCCCATCCGGAGCTTCGGACCTTTGCTATCAAGATTGCTGACTATGCGGAAGCCTCGACGTAGTCGGCTGCTTGCGACGCCGGAACAGGATCGACCACAACGGCTCCTCCACCACCTGAGACTGCTGCCGGCTAAGGCGCTCCGCACGGCAAAGGCCCCGCCGTTTAGCTATCACCCCTGGATGCCGAGTGTATTTGTTTATTCTGTCTTGTTTGAAACTTTTCTGTTTGTACTGGCTGCTTCTGGCGCCGGGTAAACTTATGGGAGCTTCGTCTCCCCTTTCAATTTAATGTCAATCTGAACTAGTTTGGTTTGCCTTCAACTTGTGTTTTTTGCATGTCCTTTCAATATATTGCCTGCTGACTTTATCCTGCTGACTTCGCTCGGCTGAATGCCTTTAGCTGGGGGAGCTGTAATTCCGGTGGGGGCGCATTATCGCACCCACTGGGTGTAGCCCTCAAGATTTGGAGTAGTTGGCATAGCTTGGTACTACGAATCTTCTTTCTTTCCTCAAGTCCTCTAGCTTCATCCGACTAGACACGACTTAGTCAGTTGCTTCCGCTGGCTGAACGCCTGCAGCCGGGGGAACTAACATTCCAGTGGGGGAGCGCAAGCGCACCCACTGGGTGTAGCCCCCGAGATTCGGAGTAGCTGGCATAGCCAGGTACTTCGAATCTTCTTCTTCTCTTGCTCCTGCCCTTGCCCTCACCCGGGCTGCAAATATTCGGCTAAACTTCTTTAGCCGGTCAGAAACTACAAGATTCCACTAGGGCGCATGAGCGCACCCAGTGGGTGTAGCCCCTGAGATTCGAAGTGCTTGATGAAGGCAAGGACTTTGAATCTTCCTCTTCATTTCTTCCTGAATTCTAACTCGAAGTAGCTGTACAACAAATCCACCTTCCGGCTACAGTTTAGCAGACTAACCTATTAATGGGTGAGAATGTATGTGTATGTATTTTTTTTTCTTTGAAAACTAGCTTGTGCCTTTCTAGACACTTAGTCATTTTCCCGTGTACTCTGCTGTTTTCGCTGCGTCCTTGTCGGGCAGTCGGGTTGTGGTCTATAGCCGGAATCGAAGGGAGCTGACACTACCTCACGCACGGTACTAACGGCTTAGCAGCCGGATTGTCTTAAGCTAGTTGCGAGGCCGAGACGCACGATCTGTCGCATCTCCTCCCTGTTTTTCATGTGGGATGCCTCGGGGTTTTGCTCTTGCTAGTCGGACAGCCGGGTTGCGGTCTGTAGCTGAGACGAAGAGTGGGCCTCTGACATCGTCGCACACTACTCAGTTGGTTTGTTGACTTAGTAGGTCGGGCCAGCCGACAAGCCCCCGAGTAGGGGTTGCCGGAGCCGGAAAATCTGAACCGGAAAACAGATGCATACACATTTCTAGCAAGGAGCCCTCGAGCATCTCGTAGGGGTCCGCATTTTCATTCATAGGGTTTGCGGGATACATACATTGTCTAGTGACTAGGTGTAAAACGGGCGCAGCAAGGCCGCGTTCTAGGGACGCTCGGTCTCCTCGTCTAACTTGTCCATCTTGTTCTTGCGCGGCTGCTGCGCGTCGATGAGGTAGTAGGAGTCGTTGGGCGACAGCTTGTGCATGCCCTTCGTGTCCTGCACCAGCCAGAGGACCAGGTCACCCTCGCGGAACGCGACAGGGCGGATCCGGCCTAAATGGTAGTGGCGTAGGCGTTGCTGGTACAAGGCCGATCTGGACAATGCCAGCTCGCAGGCCTCCTCGAGGAGTTCCACACCATCTTCCCGTGCCTCTTGGTTCGCTTTTTCATCGTAGAGGAGCTTGCATGGAGAGTCGAACTCGATATCCCCTGAGAGGATGGCTTCCGATCCGTAGACCAGGAAGAACGGGGTGTAGCTGGTTGATCTATTCGGCGTGGTGCAGAGGCTCCATAACATAGCCGGAAGCTCCTTGATCCAGCATCCGGGCGACCGCTCCAATGGCTGGATGAGGCATGGCTTCATGCCGACTAGCACTAAGTTGTTTGCCCTTTCGACTTGCCCGTTGGACTGCAGGTGCGCGACGGAAGCAAGGTCCAGCCGGATGCCCTTGTTGCTGCAGAACCGGGCGAAGGCCCCCTTGGCGAAGTTCGTGCCGTTGTCGGTGATGATGCTGTTGGGGTAGCCGAACCGGTTGATGATGTCGGTGAAGAAGGTGACGACTGTCGCCCCGTCGAGCTTTCGGATGGGCTTGGCCTCGATCCACTTTGTAAATTTTTCCACCGCCACCAGCAGATGGGTCATGCCTACGCGCGCCCGCTTGAAGGGACCAACCATGTCGAGGACCCAGACAGCAAAGGGCCAGGTGATCGTTATGGTCTTGAGCACCAAAGTCGGCATATGCCTGAGCTGCCCGAAGCGCTGGCACCCATTGCAGGCGCGGACTAGTTGTTCGGCATCCTCGAGGGCGGTGGGCCAATAGAAACCATGGCGAAACGCCTTGGCAACTATCGCCCTTGACGAAGTGTGGTGCCCGCACTCGCCCTGGTGGATGTCTTTGAGCAGCCAGTAGCCTGTGTCCACGTCGACACATCTTTGGAAGATGCCGGATATGCTGTGCTTGTACAATTCTTTGTTGATGATGGTGTACATGTGCGCGCGGAGCCGGATTTTCCTGGCCTCCACCTCGTCATCCGGAAGCTCCCCGTTGGCGATGTAGTTCATGAAGGGTTGTGCCCAGGATGGTATTTCCTGAATGACGAGGATGCTTCCGCTTTCCGGTTGATGGTCGTCTGGTGGTCATCCGGGTGAGGTACCTGGGACGGCAGCCCCCGAGCCGCTTGATGAGTCGGCAGCCCCCCGGTCTTGCGATCCAGCGGGTACGGGCTTGCTGGAGTTGGCACGGGACTTCTTTTTTGGAGGTTCTACCGGCTCTGCGTCTGCCGCCCCGTTAACCGGAGTGCTCCCTTCCCATATGATGGAATCCGACTCGGGTGAAGGGTGATGGAGGGCTTGCGCAGGTGCTCCAAGGAGACCCCAGGTGGGACCGCCTGCCGGGTGGATCTGATTAGTGTGAGCGAATCGGCTGCCTCATTGTTGATGCGAGGGACGTGATGGAATTCACACCCGTCGAAGCAGGCGCTGAGCTTCTGTATGTGGAACCAGTAGAGAGCCATATTTGCATCGCGGGCGTCCCACTCTCCAAATACCTGCTGCACCACCAGATCCGAATCGCTGAAGCAAAGGATCTGGTTGACACTGATTTCTCTGGCTAGCCGGAGGCCGTGCGCCAGTGCCTCGTATTCGGCTACATTGTTGGAGGCCTTGAAGTGGATCTGTAGGACATACTCCAGCCGGTCTCCTTTGGGCGAGGTGAGCACGATGCCGGCTCCCAAGCCCCCGAGCATCTTCGATCCGTCGAAGTGCATCCTCCAATGGTCCGAATCCGAAACCGGTGGGAGGTATTGGGTCTCGACCCAGTCGACGAGGAAGTCCACCAGCGCCTGCGACTTGATCGTGAGCCGGGGCTCATACTGGATGGAGTAGGCGGCAAGCTTGATAGCCCACTTGGCGACTCGGCCGGTGGCGTCCTTGTTGGTGATGATTTCCGAAAGGGGTGCAGTGCACATGACCTTAATCAGATGCTCCTGGAAGTAGTGCTTGAGCTTCTTGCATGCCAGGTACACGCCATAACACATCTTCTGGTAGTGGGGGTAGTTCTTCTTGGAGAGGGAGAGAACCTCGCTGAGGTAGTAGACGGGCCTCTGAACAGGTTGAGCCTTGCCTTCCTCGGGGCGCTCCACCACCAGGACGATGCTGACGACCCGGCTGATGGCTGCTATATAGAGCGACATCGGCTCCTTGCTAGCCGGCGTGGCTAAAACCGGTGTTGTGGATAGCATGCGCTTGAGGTCATGAAATGCGGCGTCGGCTTGTGAGGTCCAGGAGAACTTGTCCGTTTTCTTCATCAGCTGGTACAAGAGGAGTGCCTTCTCCCCTAGCCGGCTGACGAAACGACTGAGGGAGGCCAGGCATCCGGTGAATTTCTGGACTCCAAGCAGGCTCCTAGGCGGCTGCATCCTCTCGATGGCCGTGATCTTCTCCGGATTTGCCTCGATACCTCGTTGCGATACTAGGAAACCGAGTAGCTGGCCGGATGGGACACCGAAGATGCATTTCTCCGGGTTCAGCTTCATGTTGTACTGCCGGAGGTTGCCGAATGTCTTTCCCAGGTCTTCGAGGAGGGTACGCTTCTCCTTGGTCTTGATGACCACATCGTCCACATAGGCGTGCATGTTTCGGCCTATCTCCAAGTGCAAGCACTTCTGCATGCAGCGCTGATATGTAGCGCCTGCATTCTTCAGACCGAAAGGCATGGTTACATAGCAGAAACCCCCGTAGGGGGTGATAAATGATCTCTTAATCTGGTCAGCCGGGTTTAACCGGATCTAATTGTAACCGGAATAGCAATCTAAAAAAGACAACAAATCGCAGCCGGTTGTGGAATCGATGACTTGATCGATACGGGGCAATGCGAATGGATCCTTCGGGCATGCCTTGTTCAGGCTAGTGTAGTCGATACACATGCGCCAGGTCTTCTTCTTGTTCAACACCAGGACTGGGTTTGCCAGCCAGTCCAGGTGGTACACTTCCATGATGAACCCGGCTACAAGGAGCCGGGTGATCTCGTCACCGATAATCTTCCTCTTCTCCTCTGCGAACCGGCGCAAAGGTTGCTTGACCGGCTTGGCATCCGGCCGCACATGAAGTGAGTGCTCGGCGAACTCCCTCGGTACATCTTGCTTGTCCTTGGGTAACCATGCGAAGATGTCCCGATTCTCACGGAGGAAGTCGACGAGTGCGCCTTCCTATTTGCTGTCCAAGTTGGCACCAATGGTGACGAACTTGGTTGGGTCGGAGGGGTCGAGCAAGATCCTCTTCATCTCCTTTGCCGGTTGGAAAGCTCCTTCTCTAGCCGGCTTGATGCTAGCCGGCACGTATTGCTAGGCCATGGCCATGTTGCACATGATCACGCGCTTCTCCTCGGCTATGATGAGGGCCTCTGCCAGTTTGGAACTGGCTGAGGCGCACTCCATTGACCGCATGAAGCAGCCCACGATGGTGATCACGCCGTTGGGACCCGGCATCTTCGTCTTGAGGTATGTGTAGTGGGGGACGGCCATGAATTTGGCGAGGGCAGGGCGCCCGAGGAGAGCGTGGTAGGAGCTCATCAGGTTTACCACCTCGACCCAGACTGGGTCGTGGCGGAAGTTCTCCTCGGTCCCGAAGATGACGTCCAGCTAGATTTTACCCAGCGGGGCGCAAGCCGGTCCTGGCAGTACGCCATGGAACGTTGTGGTAGTCGGGCGCAGGTCGCATTCGTGAATGCCCAGCTTCTCTAGCGAAGACCGGTAGAGGAGGTTGAGGCTTCTGCCTCCGTCGATGAGGACGTGCAAGAAACGGAAGGTGCGCTCGTTAGAGACGATGAGAGGGTTGAGTACCATGGCATAGCCCCCAGGAGTCTGCCGCTGCTCTGGTTGGTCTTCTCGGCTCTAGGTGATGGGGGTTTCCGACCAGTTCAGGTACTGGGGGACCGGAGAGACGATGGCATTGACCTCCTTGGAGCGTCGCCTGCGGCTGTGCTTGTCCTCCATCTCCATCTCGAAGATGTGGTAGGCGGCATGCGGCTGGGGGTAGCCGTTGTTGTTGTTGCCGCCGTTGCCGCCTTTACCATCATTGCCGGCTCCCTAGCCGTTGGTGGTGGTCCACCAGGACGGGCGGAGGGAGACTTTACTGGTTGCCCTGGTCTTTTAGCTGGCGAGTCCTGCTGCAGTTCCGGGTGGTGTGCATAGCCGGTTTGAAGGGACCGCTATGCCACTTGCACGGGTTGTCAATCATCTGGTCGAAGGTGAGCCACGGCTTCTGCCTTCTTGCATCGTTAGTCGGTGCGTCGGGCGCACCCTCCACAACATTGACCTGCCGTGCGTGGTAGCGGGGCTTCTGATGTCCGGCTTGGCGGTCCCCGTGGAACCGGTTCTCGTTTTCCTGGCACCTGGAGGATCCGGCTTCTCCAGCCAAATTGCTCAGAAGGTCGCGAGCTGGCTCCATAGGAGTCGGATGCCCGTCAGCATTTACTCGAAGGGGCTTCTTCATGGAGGCATCCGCCGTGGCGTACTGGTCCGCTACCGTCATGAGCTCCGCCATGGTTTTCGGCTTGTCACACAGTAGCCGGTGGCGAAGCATGGTGCCTTCTCGGCACCCCTCGATGAAGAAACTGATGGCCTGGCACTCCAGGATGCCCTTGCAAGTGTTGCGCAGCTCCGTCCACTTGGCGAGGTACTCGCGGCCGGTCTCGCGGTCGCCCTAGACGCACACGGCCAGGTCGCATGGACGTCCCGGAGGCTTGTATGTGCCATTGAAGTTGCAGACGAACACCTTCTCGAAGTCTGGCCAAGCGTTGATGCTGTTGGGTGCAAGGCTATTGAGCCATGTCCTTGCCGACCCGGTTAGCATGAGGGGGACGTAGCCCACAGCTGTGCGCTTGTTCCAAGGGGCGATGCCGACTGTCGTAGCGTAGTCGGTCAGCCAATATTCTAGCTTCATACTACTGTCATACTTGGGAGTGTCCCTGGGCAGGGTGAACTTATCCGGAAACGGCTCGTTCTGGATGCGGGGTCCGAAACAAACCGGTCCGGTGGAGTCTTCTTCCTCCGTGACGCGCGCTTGAGCGAGGAGGTCGATGCAGTCATGGGCATCCGAACAATCCGGGTTGGGCGCTCCCACCTGGCCCGAGAGACGGGAACCGGTGGGTCTTGGTGCTCTGGTTGGTGGAGGGAAGGCGGTGGGTTGCTGTTCACCGTTTGCTCCTTGCGTGACTGGCCTTTGTTGCCAGAGTTGTGGCGCCTGCTGTGGGCCTTAACCGGCTGAGGGGAGGACGCCTGTTGGGTGTCGCGAGGCACGCCCTTGCTGTTGGCGGGTGGCCTGCTCCCCTTGGAGTAGCTGGGATCCTCCTGCATCTGCCGGTTGGCGTCGGCGTGCTCGTCCAAGATCCGGAGGAGATCTTGCACTCGAGCATGCTGACGAGCTCACTTCTCGCCCTCCAAGTTGGGCAGCTCTTTTGTTGCGGCTCGCGTCGCGCGCAGGTTCTTAATGGGCGTGCTGTAGGTGGGCCAGATGAGGGCGGGCACGGGATCCGGTTCCCCATCCTTTTCCATCCTTCCGCCTAGCTCGCCGCCCTGGCGTCACACCTGGCCGCGCCGGCTCGGCTCTACGGTAGCGAGAGTGAAGCCGTGCGCGCGGTCATACTTGCGCCGGGTGATCTCGAGTTGCTTGCGGGTTGCCGCTAGCTCCTTGGCCTCCTAGAGGAGAAGTTGTCTCTCCATGGCGAAGTTGGCTTCCGCCTCCTCGGGGTTGTCCGCGATCTTAACCGTGTCAGGAGCCGATCAATGGCCTCCTCCACCAGATTCCGAGGTTGCGCAGGCGCGGAGGTTCCGCCCTTGTCCGCACCCCGCTCCCGCGGTTGGCGGCGGTGAGAACTGGAGCCGGCCGTCGTGACCTCGACGCCGCAGGAAGCGACGGATGCGCTGCTACCCGGATGCGGCAGCTCCGCGACGGAGATGATCTCCCTAGGGAAACGCTCCGGAACGGTGGCGACGTAGACGGGGAGGTCGCCGAAGAGCAAGACGGAGCCGTTCACCGGGAAGGTGGTTCCGGCGAAGTAGGAAGCATTGTCGATGACGTAGTCGAGTTTGCCGAGTGTGAGCACCAGGCCAGAGGCCACGCGCTCACCGGCTGAAGTGTGGGGTACTGTGCGGAACGTGACTCCGGTCAAAGCCATCTTCCCCACGGTGGGTGCCAACTGTCATTGTATTGGGAACGACAGTACCTAAGAAGGTTCAATAGAGGTGTGGGGATTGGTAGGGAAGCTATCGACGGCGTCCGCAGGCGGGATTGGATACAAGCAAGCGTAGCAGGATGCAGGAAGTACCTAGGTTCGGAGCCCTCGTGGTGAGGTAAAACTCCTTCTCCTGCCGATCTGACTATAAGTGATATACGAGCTACAAGTGCTCCTCGAGCTGTATTCTCTTGCTACTGCCTTAAATGCACAATGACCAACCCTTTCTACTGAGGCCTTGCCTCTCCTTATATAGGCAGAGAGGCAATGGTCTCACTGGCCAGTCCGACTAGCGGGCCCCACGGGTGGGCCCCAGCTGACTGTTCGTCTATAGTATCTGGTACAACCATGTCCCATCGGAGTACGAGCGGTATGGCTGTCATGGGCATAGTGAACGAGAATATCATTTGCAGCCCGAAAGTTGGGGTGGCCGGGCAACACGGTACCCGAGTTCCCTGATATCATCCGCGATGACTATAGTTGGCGTGCCAAATACTCAGAGGGTCCTTTTCGGCACGAATTCAACTTTACATTTCAATACAAAAAATTAAGCTAACGACCGTCAAGTTGGGTCCCCCCCTGTCAGCTTTCGCTGTTATGTCGCTGCCGTCGTCGTTGCCATGTAGGCTTCCAGCGTTGGCGCATGCATCCTTTATGCATCTGCTTCTTCCTCCGGGGCGGCAATCTCTGGTCGCGGCCATGGCGCGGAGCTAGGACTTGGACAAACCTGCTCGGCCCGTTCTCCTCCCCATCTCTGATCGGAGCTCGCCCTCACCATGACCACACCATTGGCATGGCGCGGGGATAGGAATTCATTCCCGGGTGAGATCTGTCACCATGCCAACCATGCTTGGTCCTGTTGGTCTCCTCCAGAATCCGAGCTCGCCGTCGCCGCGGTCGCACACGTACCATCCACGGCGCCTTCCTCTCTGAACCCCAAAGCCACATCCATCCAGTTCGGCACAACGCCAACAAGGTGAAAATGCATCAAGTTTTCTTCTTGTGATTGTAGAAAAACATGTATGTACCGTGGCCATAGCATACTCTAACAATGTACACATATATTGTTTACTAGATTTTCATTTGAAATTAGTAGCTCTGTGATGACAAAACATAGAGAAGCTAAATGGAATGACGATGACAACCATGTTTTGTACTTTGCATTGCATCAACAAGTGCTCGCTGACGAAGAAAGTTACCAAGAGAGTGGAGTTCATCAGCCATTGCCAAAAAATATGTGAACAAATCAATGAGCGATTCAATGCAAATAAGCGCAGAAAAGCTAGATCCATGTCATTAATCATCAATAGGTGGCACATTCTAGTGATGCGTTCTAATGCGTACACGATGTGTAATTTTCTTGAAGTGGTTGTTATCCTGAGCAAAAATGCCTGGTATGCACATTACATTTGTATGTTCTATGCTGCAATTCTGTTGTTATGGGCGTGGAAAGAAAAGTTGGGCTTCACTGAATATTACGCAGTTAGGCCTAACTTAGTCTTACACAAATAAGCACAGCTTAGTCTTTACACACACATAAGCGTAACTAATGATAAAGATAAAGACAAATGGTTCATTGGATCTGCTAGTATGAGCACTAGGTCCCTAGAGCTGGTGGTATCGTCGGAACGAACCAGAATGCTGCGTTTGGCCGTCTTTCATTCTCCTTCAAATAGTACGACCCCACTGATGAGCCAATTGTAGGCCCCCTCCCTCCGGCATGGATTCGGCTCTAGGTCGGATCTGGAGTGTCAACATGATAGGCGCGTGAGTGTGCAGGAAACACACAGTCTGCTATCAACACTAGAAGTGCTGGCACCTCAGCAACAACACCAGCATGTTCTTCCTAGACTCCGGTAGCAGCCTCGGCAGGTATTTCGTCAGCTTCACCAGCAATAGCATTAGCAAGTATTTCGTCAGCTTCACCAGCAGCAGCATCACCAAGTATTTCGTCAGCTTCACCAGGAGCAGCAGCAACTAGTTCTTCGTCAGCTCCACCACCACCAACACCACCACCACCACCAGCAGCAGCAGTAGTAGCAGCGGCAGCATCAGGGGCCAGGGCTGCCTGAGCAATTACAGGTTCAACAACTCCAGGGGCTCCAACAAAGAAAGGGTAGTTGATCCCAAGAAACACAGATTGTTGACTCTGCTCCAGACTTGCTCTACTGGGTCTTCGGATGGGCATGCGGACCTCAAGAAAACGTGACACCACAGCGATGGGTATGAAGAAAGTTGTGTCCCCATATGTTCTATTGTATCACCAACGTTGTTTAGTGCTCCCCTGATATGAATCCACAAGAGTTCATCATCATGTTCCGTGTTGTCTCCGAGAGGTGTCAGGAACTAGCGTCGTGTCCCAAGTTCAGTATCTGCTACTACATCTTCGATGACCGGACCTGGAATGATGTGCGGGGCTGCGTGGGTACCTGCGTGTTACTAACAGTCAGTAAGCAGAATTTTGAATGGGATTTTACATGCTATATGACACCATGACTCACCCCAAATGGACGGCTCCCAAACACTCACGTCGCCGCTAGGTTCAGTGACCGCATAAATGCGTTGTGGTCTGTACGAAGAGTAGCCGTAGGTGAAGACGGCGTTGACATCCTTCTCTGGCCGCAGGAAGTCGTCGCGCAAGACTGTCCATTCCTTGTCTTCTAGGCATCTAATGAATGTGATTGCCTTGTCGAACACCGCTAAGAGGTCATACTCCTAGTTCTTACACGCCCCCTCTCGTGGTCTATGTGGGAGATGTACCTTCACGAGCTCAAGTTCTTCCATGTTGAACCTGTAAGCGAATTCGGAAATGGGCAGTGGCCACCCGCTGTTGAATGCAGTAATGTCGACACCCTTAAAAGATGTCACTGCAAGTCTCTTCGATCTGTAGCAATTTTTTAGAGTCCAAGTACTCCCATCCTGGGATAAAAGGACCAGCCACTCGCCGTTGCAACCTACCTAGTTCTGGTCATCTCCCATTTCCGGCTCTTCTTCTTCCTTGATATTCACCACTACTGATTCTGACCACTTATCCAGCAGCATCAGTTTTGCATGAATATTTTGCAGAGTTTGTTGTCAGTTGGTACAATCACCTAGCATGGATTCCATTGCAAATAACAATTTGACAACTGGACCTTTAGATTAAAGTACACAAAATATCGCCTAAATACGAGTGTCTCCTCAGATATCGCCTAAATTGTGCATGTCTCACTACGAAGATACTCAATATATGGAGTAGGAGCAGAGCCCCCCAGAACAAACTCCTAACGATGATCATAATTAAATAGCTCGGGGCATAACAGCCTTAAATCGTCTAATCTGTTTGTTTTTATTTTAGGAAACAGAATATCACCTAGCAGGCATTCCATTGCAAAATTGAAATTGACAACTCGTCTATCACCTAAAGTAATACTGTGTCACTATGAAAATACCAGAATATCAGGTACGAGCAGAGCTTCTGCTGTACAGAATAGTCTTAAATGGTTCGATTTGTTCAAACCGCGTGTGCACACAACACATTCGACGAAAGGAACATAGGATTCTGATGAGAAATGTGTGGCCCGCCTGTCAGTGAGTGAAGGTCGGCACGCGCAAACGTTCGTATGTTTGAATTGATTCCACCACATGCAAGTGGCGCAGAACAAATTTCAGGAAGCGCTAGCGTCGACGTGTAAAACCACCGTTTTTTGCCACCTTCACCCTACTACGAACGGTCATGCACCATTCCAGATATTGGTAAGGGCGGTTCCAATATTTCACTTCTCCGTCTCATTTCCTCCTCCATGGCCTCATCGTCTTTCTCCTCCACGGCCTCATCCATTTCCTCCACCATTACATCACCCTCTTCCTCCATATCCTTTCCCTATTGCCTGTAGTCATGGACGGTCCGGAAGTCCGAAACGATGGCAGGCAAGAAACTGTGCACTCCGACATCGAAATACATGGCGGGAAGAAGATCGATGTCGTCTACACCACCGACCCTCAGACGGTGAGGAACACTCTGAATAATTTCACGAGTTGGCTGCAGTTCGAAGAAAACAGGTTCGTAGGTCTCGACCTCAAGTACAGCCGCGATCGCCGTAGGATCGCCGTGGTGCAACTCTCCATGAAGGGGCACGTCCTCGTATACCAGCCTTTTTGCAAGAAGGGGGCTGACGGGATCTGGTAGACTTTGCTGTCTTTTTGTTCCTGAATCATCTGTTTGCAAAAGTTATTGCTATATTATTTGTTTGAATTCATTTTCATGCAGGTGGGGTGAAAGCATTAGGGATCTGTTTCATGACTTTCTCGTGAACCAGCACATAACATGTACCAGTGTTGACATCACAAATGACAGTAAACTGCTTGAAAGCCCGGCTGTCAACATTAGAATCCCAAAGGAGTGCAGAGTGGACATCCAGGAAATTTACTGGATCCCAGGGACGAAGGGCGGCAAGACCGGGATGGCCGCTCTTGCCTCCGAACTCATAGACCCGTGGTACGCTGACATGAAGGACAGATTGTCGAGATGTTCGTGGAGGTGTTTAGGGCACGATTTCTGGGAGGATAAGCCACTTTATGAACCTAATCTAAAGTACGCTGCAATTGATGGGTATGTTAGCCACGAGCTGTACCGCCAGATTGTAAAATCTCATTCCAGACATCGCATCATTGAACCACCACCAAGGCAGGTTGTTTGTCCCAGATGCCAGATCATACATGAATCTACAAACCGCGGCAAGCGACCGAAGGCATCCTGGGATCGTTTGCCTTCTCCAACAGGCTGGGATGTAGACTATTAGTGCATGATTGTTGTGTTTATGAAAACATGTTATTTCATAAGTAGACTATGTGAACAATTACGAACTGCTGTGAATTACCTTTGTCAAACTATAATCTGGTTTATGACTGTATCCTTCTCTATAATCAGGGTTTGGTTATGACTTATGACTGTATCACACCTTATGCATGTCAGTCCTGGATTCTGCCTCATGCAAATGGCACAGACAGAATTTGTAAGAATGAATGTTGAGCATACAAAAGGGGGAATGTAATTCATACATGTTAAGTAGCTAATACAGCATGGATCATACGAGCTTGGTTCTTACACACAGAATGATTAGAAAAATACATGCGAGATAAAATACAAGCGAGATAAAACTAGGAACAAAATGCGAAACTAGTAGTGGTAAACAGCACACTCACCCACCTACCAGATGTTGAGCATCTCGTAGCAGACATACGCGTCCCTGGCTGCGTACTTGATCGCATCATAATCCAGGTGCCTCCACTCCCATCACTCGTGCAGGTGCTTCGGGAACTCGATTTTCATGTCGGCGTACTCGCGGTCGATGATGTCGGAAGCGAGTCTAGCCATGCCGGCTTTCCCCGTACCGCCATCCGGGTACCTCCACAAATGTTGGAGATCGACGTGATTGATGACATGAATGAGGAGATAACCTTCTAACTTTGGAGTGTCGTTCTTGATGTCGACGCTGGCGAAGTAGATCTCCCTCCTGTGTAGGAACTCGCGAATCTCCGGGCATACAGATTTGGCCCTACATACATGATATAGTAGGCAGTGGTTGCGCATGGACAGCTGCAAAAGCGCCGTCATCTTCCTATCTCTGGTATACTCGAGGTCAAGGCCGACGATCTTGTACCTGTCCATCGGCTCCTGTAGCCACCGCTCGTACATTCCGATGACCTTGGCCACCTCCGCTGACGCATTTGTGTGGACGACCGTCAGCTTGGTGGTGCCATGGGCGGTGATAGTGTACTCGTCGGTGTAGTCACTCCCGTCGCCGAACACGTCGTACTCTGCGTCCATGGCATCAGCTAATGCGGCGGCGGTGGCCTAGGGTTGGTAGCGGTGGCTCGGACTGGGCGTGGAGGTGGAGTGATCTGTTGCGGTGGTATGGCCAGGCGGAGGCGGTGCCTCCAGTAGCGTCGATGGTTCTTGCGATGGCGGCGCCGGCGGAAGGAATGAGTTGGGTATTTTTGCACAGTGATGTGCTGAGGAGACAGAAGGCGATGCTTAAATTCCGTTTACCAATATTCCGGTCATACCCATGCGGAAGCAAGTTTGACCGGGCGAGCACCGATGGTTTCCAATCCTAGCGATTAAATTAGGCGTCCGTCCCGGTAGGCGATGGGACGGGTGTGCGACATGGATTTGGCGTGGCAGAGACCGGTCACATAGACCACCGTGCCGTTGTCGATTCGCAGCGGGTGCGCGGTGCTGACACGACGTAACGTGATAGGACAAAAGTAAGTGTACAGTTATTATTAATTCCTAACAAGTTTAAGAAGTGTAAGCATAGAGATGGACCTAGCATCCCTACACCCCGGGGCAGCCGCCCAGCTAATCAGGCCTGCCGATTGCGCAAAGCTTGTCCCGAATTTGCCAAAATGAAGCTCGTTTTCCCATGCTTCTATAAGTTTCTCTATAGGCCACTTGTGTAAGAATGCATGATCAAGCAACTTCGCAACACACGTGTCGGTGGAAAAGCATTAGGTTTCAACACACCACATAGTTTAGGGATTTAGAATAGCTACATTGTGGAGCTTTGGACAAATTGTATGGTAAAGCCAAATTCAGCTTTTTGTAAGATTTAGCTATAGCAACATTGTGTCTCGTTGTTCCTCACTTTTGCCCTCCCAATATTTCGAAGCCCTCATATGCGCTCGGAGGGGGGTACCGTCTAGTCAAAGGCTTGGCCGTTACGTGCGCCATGATGCCTAAAGTGGAAGTTTTTTTTTGTTATTCGGCCTTTTTAAGAGTGTCTTTTCCCCTCTCTCTCTAAAAGTTGTGTTTTTTGCCCAAAATAGCAGGGAATCTAGAGCAACTTCTCTCTTCATTCATTGTTCCTTTTGCGATCGTTTTTCCCCAATCTGGTAGCAAATCTAGAGCAGCAAAACAAACCAGCACCATAAATAAATTCAGTAAATAGAGCAGATGTAGATAAAGCAGCTAATTTAGGTTATATAGTACGGTACTTAACGAGGTTCGACAATTAGGCTGCTCAGCAGCAGCAGCAGCGGACTGCTTCAACACAGACAAGACAAAACAAGCTGCTTTACAGCAGCAGTAGCAGTAGCAGCTGATCAGTGGCCCCTCATGGCCTCTGCCATTAGGGCGTCCGCCTCCTCCCTCTGGCGCCTCCTCCACTTCTTGCTGCCCAGCCCCTTGACCTTGGGCACCTTGGGTCTAATCGGGGGCATGCGACCCTCCTCGGTAGCCACCCTTTGGAGGTTGCGGAGGTGAAGACCGAGCGCCTAGTGCTGGGCCCTAAAGCCATGGATGTTCACGGACTCGCCGCAGGTCCTCACGTCCTCGGCATGCTTCACGAGGGAGTTGAAGTCCGTGCCGCGGAGCCCCCTGGTGGGGCAGAAGGGGCACCTGTACACGTCATCGGTGAAGAAGTTGTTGTACTGACCGGACTTTAGCCTCCTTAGCACAGGACGAGTCTTGGTGTCCTGCGACTCGTCGTCGCTGTGGAGGTCGCTGCTATCCTCCTGTTAGAAAAAAACAGTAGAGGGAAATAAGGACATGATTGAGAAACTTTGATTATCAGGATTGATTTTTGCATAAATTAACCGAATGAGATCTCCCGATTATTCCCCAAATCTCAAACCGAATCGAATACTGATCCCAACTACGAGCAGGGGATTCATCGAAAATCGAGATCTAACACAATAGGATTAGCCACTTTAATGATAAGAACAGCCGAGCCCTAATAACATACGATCTAGCATCCAACGATGGGAACGGGGGAAGAACAAGGGAAGGGGAGAAAACCCTAGTTACCTCAGACCACAGGTCGGCGATGTTGGTGTCGTAGGGGTTCTCCGGCCTTATGTAGACAACCTCCTCTTAGGGGTCCCAGCCGAGCGGGATCTGTCCGAGACCGGCGGGTGCCACCTCGCCGGTGGCTACGGCGGATGCGGGGACGGGGACGGGGACGGGGGGCTCCTCGCCGGCGGCCTTGGAGGCGCCGATGGCCACCGCGCCGATCTTCTCCATCGCTGGCGTGGTTGGGGTTTTGTTGGGCGTTTGCAGAAGGTGATGGGACAGTGGAGACGATTGAGTGAGCGAGTGCGTGATTAGTGGGAGTAGGGAGGCCTCTATTAAAGGAGAAGGGAAGCGGCGTTTCGTTGTACTACCGTGCACCGCGTACGCTAATGCGCCGTGCACGGCCACACGTGTCCACTACCGCCCCGTGCACTGTGCACGCGTACCGTGAGTCACATTTTTTTCCCTCATGTCTAACCATGGCGATTCAGTTTTGCCCACCAACCGTTGATCCTCTGTGATCTAGCGGAAAGGATAACCCTTATATCTGTCGGGGGCACCCCTCTATCCATGCAAAATAACAAGTATTCCACCGGAACTTTAACAACATAAATAGATGAACTTTAATATATTTTGAAGGGTACGAAAATAGAAATCCCCATAGTTTAAGGGTCTAGATATGGTAAGAGAACTAAATATTATTTGTGGACGGGCCAGCACAGTGACGGGGTTGGTCGGCTAGAAGTTGCTGATTCCTAAGTAAGGGGACACTAGGCCGTTCTTGACATACTCCCTCAGGAACTTGCCATAAGCAGCGTGCTTAGCCTTGGTCGCCGACTTGTGTTTACTAGCCGGGCTTTTACCGATGCCAACCGCATGCGGAATCAAGCTGGCAATCCTCGGGTTGACTCCTTTCTTACAGAAAGGGCACCTGAGCTCCCCAAGTCGAGTGCGGAAAGGGATTATCCCGCTCTTGAGCTTCTTCATGACATGGCGGATCTTGTTGTCCCTGGTCTCCTTGTCAGAGCCTATCTCACTTGAATACACCTGTAATGTATGGAATACAAACCGAAATGAGCAAAATAATAAATATTTATTCCTTCCACCATTCCAAGTTACTTTCGATGCAATAACATGTCTATACAGGTTCAGCAGTTCATTACGGCCGTCTCCCCAGCTCGCTCCTAAATTAATGTGGTTTGTGTTCTTGGTAACTTATTAATAAATAAATATTGTGGATTCATTCAGAACAGGCTAGATCTCTCCATGTACCGGTTCGTACGTTGCATCTAATCATTAGGACTATATTTTTTATGACGCCTGGATAGATTAAGCTCGAGCAGAAAATATAAAACATGTAGAAATAGATGTACCTCCAGGTACACGAGCGGAGCGTGTTCGTCGAACTCCATGCCCTCATCGGCGCCTCCGAAGTCGTCAGCACCGGCGTGCACATGGTCCCCCAAGGGGTTGAACTGCATGTCCTCCTCGGCCTGTGCTGCGTGATGCTCCTCCAGATCTGCAGCGTGAAGAACCACCCCGGCGGCAATGCCCGGACACTCACCCCCACACACTGGTTTCATGGAGAAGGTTCGTGCAAGTACGTTAAAGATTGTGGGGTTTTGCTGAATAGGGAAGAGATAGTAGTGGATGAGTGTGAATGGAGGACCCGATAGGCTGGGTTTTTAATGTGGGGACGTTTAGGCCTCCTCAAGGGCCCCGGTTGACAGCTCTTTTGGCTGCGGCTGCCGCGTCGAAGGTTCGTGTGGTGGGGGCCTAACGGAAGTGAGAGTGCAGGCGTGTTGTGTAGTAAAAATGGTATAGCCGGTGGTCTGTGGATGACCAGTTGCCGTGCAGTAGACTTGTAGCCTTTGCAGACTAGATTAAACATGACATGACAACTCGACGACTTTTTCCATGGACGGCATCGTGTTCCTTCTTGTAGAAGTCTCGTTGAGGGAGACGTCTGTGCTGTCTCGCGCTGTCTTGTGAAGGGCACGACGTGTGCAACGTGCCTCGTTGGATCACACAGGATCAACGGTTGGTGCGCATGATCCGCGTGAAAACTGTGACAAACCAATCAGGGCGTAGCAGACAGAGTGGGCACAGGTTTCGGCTTCTATGAAAGAGAGAGAGATAGAGAGAGAGACAGAGAGAGAGAGACAGAGGGGGGGAGGGGGCAAAGCTGAGTAGTATAAAAATGGAACGTGGGTGTCTATTACAATGAAATGCAACGTGGCATACATCAAATTATGCCAAGATAGATCCACTAGAGTTCATTGCATGTGTGTTCTTTCCACAAACCACATATGTATCCACAAGAATTATTGCATGTGTATTCGTGTCATGAACCAAATTTGGATCAACCAGTGTCATTGCATGTGTGTTGTTTCCACGAACCACATATGGATCAACCAATGGCATTGCATGTGTGTTCTTTTCACAAACCACACATGGATCAACCAGTGTTCACTACATGTGTGTTCTTTCCACAAACCACTTATGGATCAATCAGTGGTCATTGCATGTGTGTTCTTTTCCACAAACCACATATGGATCCATATGTGTTCTTAAACTAAAACCAGCATTAGAGTCATTGCATGTGTGTAATTTCCACAAACCACACATGGATCAACCACTAGAGTCATTGCATGTGTGTTCTTTCCACAAACCACACATGCATCAACCAGTGTCATTGCATGTGTGTTCTTTCCACACACCACATATGGATCCATTTGTGGCATTCCATGTTTATTCTTTCCACAAACCACATATGGATCAACCAGTGGTCATTGCATGTGTGTTCTTTCCACAAACCACACATGGATCAACAAGTGGTCATTGCATGTGTGTTCTTTCCACAAACCACACACGGATCAACAAGTGGTCATTGCATGTGTGTTCTTTTCCACAAACCACACATGGATTAAGCAGTGTCATTGTGTGTGTCTTCTTTCCACAAACCACATATGGATCAACCAGTGTCATTGCATGTGTGTTCTTTTCACAAACCACATGTGAACCCACTAGATTCATTGCATGTGTGTTCTTATACTAAAACTAGCACTAGAGTCATTGCATGGGTGTTCTATCCACAAACCACACATGGATCCACCACTAGAATCATTACACGTGTGTTATTTCCACAAACCACACATGGATCAACCACTAGAGTCATTGCATGTGTGCTTTTTTCCACAAACCACACATGGATCCACTAGACTCATTGCATGTGTGTTCTTTTCCACAAACAACTTATGTATCAACCAGTGGTCATTGCATGTGTGTTCTTTTCCACAAACCACATGTGGGTCAACCAGTGGTCATTGCATGTGTGTTCTTTCCACAAACCACATATGGATCAACCAGTGCCATTGCATGTGTGTTCATTCCACAAACCACATATGGATCCATTTGAGTCATTGCATGTTTTTTCTTATACTAAAACCACAAACCGGCACTAGAGTCATTACATGTGTGTTCTTTTCCACAAACAACTTATGGATCAACCAGTGGACATTGCATGTGTGTTCTTTTCACAAACTACATGTGGACCCACTAGAGTCATTGTATGTGTGTTCTTATACTAAAACTAGCACTAGAGTCATTGCATGTGTCTTCTTTTCCACAAACCACTTATGGATCAACCACTAGAGTCATTGCATGTGTGTTATTTCCACAAACCACACATGGATCAACCACTAGAGTCATTGCATTTGTGTTCATTTCCACAAACCACACATGGATCCACTAGAGTCATTGTATGTGTGTTCTTTTCCATAAACAACTTATGGATCAATCAGTGGTCTTTGCATGTGTGTTCTTTTCCACAAACCACGTGTGGACCCACTAGAGGCATTGCATGTGTCTTATTTCCTCAAACCACATATGGATCAACCAGTGTCATTGCATGTGTGTTCTTTCCACAAACCACACATGGATCAACAAGTGGTCATTGTGTGTTTGTTCTTCTCCACAAACCACACATGGATCCACTAGACTCATTGCATGTGTGTTCTTTTCCACAAACAACTAATGGATCAACCAGTGGTCATTGCATGTGTGTTCTTTTCCACAAACAACATGTGGGTCAACCAGTGGTCATTGCATGTGTATTCTTTCCACAAACCACATATGGATCAACCAGTGTCATTGCATGTGTGTTCTTTCCACAAACCACATATAGATCCATTTGAGTCATTGCATGTTTGTTATTATACTAAAACCACAAACCGGCACTAGTCATTGCATGTGTGTTCTTTTCCACGAACAACTTATGGATCAACCAGTGGTCATTGCATGCGTGTTCTTTTCACAAACTGCATGTGGACCCACTAGAGTCATTGTATTTGTGTTCTTATATTAAAACTAGCACTAGAGTCATTGCATGTGTGTTTTTTTCCACAAACCACTTATGGATCAACCACTAGAGTCATTGCATGTGTGTTATTTCCACAAACCACACATGGATCAACCACTAGAGTCATTGCATGTGTATTCTTTTCCACAAACCACACATGGATCCACTAGACTCATTGCATCTGTGTTCTTTTCCACAAACAACTTATGGATCAACCAGTGGTCATTGCATGTGTGTTCTTTTCCACAAACCACATGTGGGTCAACCAGTGGTCATTGCATGTGTGTTCTTTCCACAAACCACATATGTATCAACCAGTGTCATTGCATGTGTGTTCTTTCCACAAACCACATATGGATCCATTTGAGTCATTGCATGTTTGTTCTTATACTAAAACCACAAACCGGCACTAGAGTCATTGCATGTGTGTTCTTTTCCACAAACAACTTATGGATCTACCAGTGGTCATTGCATGTGTGTTCTTTTCACAAACTACATGTGGACCCACTAGAGTCATTGTATGTGTGTTCTTATACTAAACTAGCACTATAGTCATTGCATGTTTATTCTTTTCCATAAACCACACATGGATCCATTAGAGTCATTGCATGTGTGTTATTTCCACAAACCACACATGGATTAACCACTAGAGTCATTGCATGTGTCTTATTTTCCACAGACCACACATGGATCCACTAGACTCATTGCATGTATGTTCTTTTAAACAATCAACTTATGGATCAACCAGTGGTCATTGCATGTGTGTTCTTTTCACAAACTACATGTGGACCCACTAGAGTCATTGTATGTGTGTTCTTATACTAAAACTAGAACCCAGAGTCATTGGATGTGTGTTCTTTCCACAAACCACATTTGGATCAACCAGTGTCATTGCATGTGTGTTCTTTTCACAAACCACATGTGAACCCACTAGATTCATTGCATGTGTGTTCTTATACTAAAACTAGCACTAGAGTCATTGCATGGGTGTTCTATCCACAAACCACACATGGATCCACCACTAGAATCATTGCATGTGTGTTATTTCCACAAACCACACATGGATCAACCACTAGAGTCATTGCATGTGTGCTTTTTTCCACAAACCACACATGGATCCACTAGACTCATTGCATGTGTGTTCTTTTCCACAAACAACTTATGGATCAACCAGTGGTCATTGCATGTGTGTTCTTTTCCACAAACCACATGTGGGTCAACCAGTGGTCATTGCATGTGTGTTCTTTCCACAAACCACATATGGATCAACCAGTGCCATTGCATGTGTGTTCATTCCACAAACCACATATGGATCCATTTGAGTCATTGCATGTTTTTTCTTATACTAAAACCACAAACCGGCACTAGAGTCATTACATGTGTGTTCTTTTCCACAAACAACTTATGGATCAACCAGTGGACATTGCATGTGTGTTCTTTTCACAAACTACATGTGGACCCACTAGAGTCATTGTATGTGTGTTCTTATACTAAAACTAGCACTAGAGTCATTGCATGTGTCTTCTTTTCCACAAACCACTTATGGATCAACCACTAGAGTCATTGCATGTGTGTTATTTCCACAAACCACACATGGATCAACCACTAGAGTCATTGCATTTGTGTTCATTTCCACAAACCACACATGGATCCACTAGAGTCATTGTATGTGTGTTCTTTTCCATAAACAACTTATGGATCAATCAGTGGTCTTTGCATGTGTGTTCTTTTCCACAAACCACGTGTGGACCCACTAGAGGCATTGCATGTGTCTTATTTCCTCAAACCACATATGGATCAACCAGTGTCATTGCATGTGTGTTCTTTCCACAAACCACACATGGATCAACAAGTGGTCATTGTGTGTTTGTTCTTCTCCACAAACCACACATGGATCCACTAGACTCATTGCATGTGTGTTCTTTTCCACAAACAACTAATGGATCAACCAGTGGTCATTGCATGTGTGTTCTTTTCCACAAACAACATGTGGGTCAACCAGTGGTCATTGCATGTGTATTCTTTCCACAAACCACATATGGATCAACCAGTGTCATTGCATGTGTGTTCTTTCCACAAACCACATATAGATCCATTTGAGTCATTGCATGTTTGTTATTATACTAAAACCACAAACCGGCACTAGTCATTGCATGTGTGTTCTTTTCCACGAACAACTTATGGATCAACCAGTGGTCATTGCATGCGTGTTCTTTTCACAAACTGCATGTGGACCCACTAGAGTCATTGTATTTGTGTTCTTATATTAAAACTAGCACTAGAGTCATTGCATGTGTGTTTTTTTCCACAAACCACTTATGGATCAACCACTAGAGTCATTGCATGTGTGTTATTTCCACAAACCACACATGGATCAACCACTAGAGTCATTGCATGTGTATTCTTTTCCACAAACCACACATGGATCCACTAGACTCATTGCATCTGTGTTCTTTTCCACAAACAACTTATGGATCAACCAGTGGTCATTGCATGTGTGTTCTTTTCCACAAACCACATGTGGGTCAACCAGTGGTCATTGCATGTGTGTTCTTTCCACAAACCACATATGTATCAACCAGTGTCATTGCATGTGTGTTCTTTCCACAAACCACATATGGATCCATTTGAGTCATTGCATGTTTGTTCTTATACTAAAACCACAAACCGGCACTAGAGTCATTGCATGTGTGTTCTTTTCCACAAACAACTTATGGATCTACCAGTGGTCATTGCATGTGTGTTATTTTCACAAACTACATGTGGACCCACTAGAGTCATTGTATGTGTGTTCTTATACTAAACTAGCACTATAGTCATTGCATGTTTGTTCTTTTCCATAAACCACACATGGATCCATTAGAGTCATTGCATGTGTGTTATTTCCACAAACCACACATGGATTAACCACTAGAGTCATTGCATGTGTCTTATTTTCCACAGACCACACATGGATCCACTAGACTCATTGCATGTATATTCTTTTAAACAATCAACTTATGGATCAACCAGTGGTCATTGCATGTGTGTTCTTTTCACAAACTACATGTGGACCCACTAGAGTCATTGTATGTGTGTTCTTATACTAAAACTAGAACCCAGAGTCATTGGATGTGTGTTCTTTCCACAAACCACATTTGGATCAACCAGTGTCATTGCATGTGTGTTCTTTTCACAAACCACATGTGAACCCACTAGATTCATTGCATGTGTGTTCTTATACTAAAACTAGCACTGGAGTCATTGCATGGGTGTTCTATCCACAAACCACACATGGATCCACCACTAGAATCATTGCATGTGTGTTATTTCCACAAACCACACATGGATCAACCACTAGAGTCATTGCATGTGTGCTTTTTTTCCACAAACCACACATGGATCCACTAGACTCATTGCATGTGTGTTCTTTTCCACAAACAACTTATGGATCAACCAGTGGTCATTGCATGTGTGTTCTTTTCCACAAACCACATGTGGGTCAACCAGTGGTCATTGCATGTGTGTTCTTTCCACAAACCACATATGGATCAACCAGTGCCATTGCATGTGTGTTCATTCCACAAACCACATATGGATCCATTTGAGTCATTGCATGTTTTTTCTTATACTAAAACCACAAACCGGCACTAGAGTCATTACATGTGTGTTCTTTTCCACAAACAACTTATGGATCAACCAGTGGACATTGCATGTGTGTTCTTTTCACAAACTACATGTGGACCCACTAGAATCATTGTATGTGTGTTCTTATACTAAAACTAGCACTAGAGTCATTGCATGTGTCTTCTTTTCCACAAACCACTTATGGATCAACCACTAGAGTCATTGCATGTGTGTTATTTCCACAAACCACACATGGATCAACCACTAGAGTCATTGCATTTGTGTTCATTTCCACAAACCACACATGGATCCACTAGAGTCATTGTATGTGTGTTCTTTTCCATAAACAACTTATGGATCAATCAGTGGTCTTTGCATGTGTGTTCTTTTCCACAAACCACGTGTGGACACACTAGAGGCATTGCATGTGTCTTCTTTCCTCAAACCACATATGGATCAACCAGTGTCATTGCATGTGTGTTCTTTCCACAAACCACACATGGATCAACAAGTGGTCATTGTGTGTTTGTTCTTCTCCACAAACCACACATGGATCCACTAGACTCATTGCATGTGTGTTCTTTTCCACAAACAACTAATGGATCAACCAGTGGTCATTGCATGTGTGTTCTTTTCCACAAACAACATGTGGGTCAACCACTGGTCATTGAATGTGTATTCTTTCCACAAAGCACATATGGATCAACCAGTGTCATTGCATGTGTGTTCTTTCCACAAACCACATATAGATCCATTTGAGTCATTGCATGTTTGTTATTATACTAAAACCACAAACCGGCACTAGTCATTGCATGTGTGTTCTTTTCCACGAACAACTTATGGATCAACCAGTGGTCATTGCATGCGTGTTCTTTTCACAAACTGCATGTGGACCCACTAGAGTCATTGTATGTGTGTTCTTATATTAAAACTAGCACTAGAGTCATTGCATGTGTGTTTTTTTCCACAAACCACTTATGGATCAACCCCTAGAGTCATTGCATGTGTGTTATTTCCACAAACCACACATGGATCAACCACTAGAGTCATTGCATGTGTATTCTTTTCCACAAACCACACATGGATCCACTAGACTCATTGCATGTGTGTTCTTTTCCACAAACAACTTATGGATCAACCAGTGGTCATTGCATGTGTGTTCTTTTCCACAAACCACATGTGGGTCAACCAGTGGTCATTGCATGTGTGTTCTTTCCACAAACCACATATGTGTCAACCAGTGTCATTGCATGTGTGTTCTTTCCACAAACCACATATGGATCCATTTGAGTCATTGCATGTTTGTTCTTATACTAAAACCACAAACCGGCACTAGAGTCATTGCATGTGTGTTCTTTTCCACAAACAACTTATGGATCTACCAGTGGTCATTGCATGTGTGTTCTTTTCACAAACTACATGTGGACCCACTAGAGTCATTGTATGTGTGTTCTTATACTAAACTAGCACTATAGTCATTGCATGTGTGTTCTTTTCCATAAACCACACATGGATCCATTAGAGTCACTACATGTGTGTTATTTCCACAAACCACACATGGATTAACCACTAGAGTCATTGCATGTGTCTTATTTTCCACATACCACACATGGATCCACTAGACTCATTGCATGTATGTTCTTTTCCACAATGAACTTATGGATCAACCAGTGGTCACTGCATGTGTGTTCTTTTCACAAACTACATGTGGACCCACTAGAGTCATTGTATTTGTGTTCTTATACTAAAACTAACACTAGAGTCATTGGATGTGTGTTCTTTCCACAAACCACATATGGATCAACCACTAGAGTCATTGCATGTGTGTTATTTCCACAATCCACACATGTATCAACCACTAGAGTCATTGGATGTGTGTTCTTTTCCACAAACCACACATGGATCCACTAGAGTCATTGCATGTGTGTTCTTTTCCACAAACAACTTATGGATCAACCTCTGGTCTTTACATCTGTGTTCTTTTCCACAAACCACATGTGCATCAACCAGTGGTCATTGCATGTGTGTTCTTTCCACAAACCACAGATGGATCAACCAGTGTCATTGTATGTGTGTTCTTTCCACAAACCACATATGGATCCATTTGAGTCATTGCATGTTTGTTCTTATACTAAAACCACAAACCGGCACTAGAGTCATTGCATGTGTATTCTTTTCCACAAACAACTTATGGATCAACCAGTGGTCATTGCATGTGTGTTCTTTTCACAAACTACATGTGGACCACCTAGAGTCATTGTATGTGTGTCCTTATACTAAAACTAGCACTAGAGTCATTGGATGTGTGTTCTTTTCCATAAACCACTTATGGATCAACCACTAGAGTCATTGCATGTGTGTTATTTCCACAAACCACACATGGATCAACCACTAGAGTCATTGCATGTGTGTTATTTTCCACAAACCACACATGGATCCACTAGAGTCATTGCATGTGTGTTCTTTTCCACAAACAACTTATGGATCAACCAGTGGTCTTTGCATGTGTGTTCTTTTCCACAAACCACATGTGGGACAAGCAGTGGTCGTTGTGTGTGTGTTCTTTCCACAAACCACATATAGATCAACCAGTGTCATTGCATGTGTGTTGTTTCCACAAACCACACATGGATCAACAAGTGGTCATTGCGTGTTTGTTCTTTTCCACAAACCACACATGGATCCACTAGACTCATTGCATGTGTGTTCTTTTCCACAAACAACTAATGGATCAACCAGTGGTCATTGTATGTGTGTTCTTTTCCACAAACCACATGTGGGTCAACCAGTGGTCATTGCATGTGTGTTCTTTCCACAAACCACATATAGATCCATTTGAGTCATTGCATGTTTGTTCTTATACTAAAACCACAAACCGGCACTAGAGTCATTGCATGTTTGTTCTTTTCCACAAACAACTTATGGATCAACCTCTGGTCTTTACATCTGTGTTCTTTTCCACAAACCACATGTGCATCAACCAGTGGTCATTGCATGTGTGTTCTTTCCACAAACCACAGATGGATCAACCAGTGTCATTGTATGTGTGTTCTTTCCACAAACCACATATGGATCCATTTGAGTCATTGCATGTTTGTTCTTATACTAAAACCACAAACCGGCACTAGAGTCATTGCATGTGTATTCTTTTCCACAAACAACTTATGGATCAACCAGTGGTCATTAGATGTGTGTTCTTTTCACAAACTACATGTGGACCACCTAGAGTCATTGTATGTGTGTCCTTATACTAAAACTAGCACTAGAGTCATTGCATGTGTGTTCTTTTCCATAAACCACTTATGGATCAACCACTAGAGTCATTGCATGTGTGTTATTTCCACAAACCACACATGGATCAACCACTAGAGTCATTGCATGTGTGTTATTTTCCACAAACCACACATGGATCCACTAGAGTCATTGCATGTGTGTTCTTTTCCACAAACAACTTATGGATCAACCAGTGGTCTTTGCATGTGTGTTCTTTTCCACAAACCACATGTGGGACAAGCAGTGGTCGTTGTGTGTGTGTTCTTTCCACAAACCACATATAGATCAACCAGTGTCATTGCATGTGTGTTCTTTCCAAAGACCACACATGGATCAACAAGTGGTCATTGCGTGTTTGTTCTTTTCCACAAACCACACATGGATCCACTAGACTCATTGCATGTGTGTTCTTTTCCACAAACAACTTATGGATCAACCAGTGGTCTTTACATGTGTGTTCTTTTACACAAACCACATGTGGGTCAACTGGTGGTCATTGCATGTGTGTTCTTCCCACAAACCACATATGGATCAACCAGTGTCATTGCATGTGTGTTGTTTCCACAAACCACACATGGATCAACAAGTGGTCATTGCGTGTTTGTTCTTTTCCACAAACCACACATGGATCCACTAGACTCATTGCATGTGTGTTCTTTTCCACAAACAACTAATGGATCAACCAGTGGTCATTGCATGTGTGTTCTTTTCCACAAACCACATGTGGGTCAACCAGTGGTCATTGCATGTGTGTTCTTTTCCACAAACCACATGTGGGTCAACCAGTGGTCATTGCATGTGTGTTCTTTCCACAAACCACATATGTATCAACCAGTGTCATTGCATGTGTGTTCTTTCCACAAACCACATATGGATCCATTTGAGTCATTGCATGTTTGTTCTTATACTAAAACCACAAATCAGCACTAGAGTCATTGCATGTGTGTTTTTTTCCACAAACAACTTATGGATCAACCAGTGGTCATTGCATGTGTGTTCTTTTCACAAACTACATGTGGACCCACTAGTGTCATTGTATGTGTGTTCTTATACTAAAACTAGCACTAGACTCATTGCATGTGTGTTCTTTTCCACAAACCACTTATGGATCAACCACTAGAGTCATTGCATGTGTGTTATTTCCACAAACCACACATGGATCAACAACTAGAGTCATTGCATGTGTGTTCTTTTCCACAAACAACTTATGGATCAACTAGTAGTCATTGTATGTGTGTTCTTTTCCACAAACCACATGTGGGTCAACCAGTGGTCATTGCGTGTGTGTTCTTTCCACAAACCACATATGGATCAACCAGTGTCATTGCATGTGTGTTCTTTCCACAAACCACATATGGATCCATTTGAGTCATTGCATGTTTGTTCTTATTCTAAAACCACAAACCGGCACTAGAGTGATTACATGTGTGTTCTTTTCCACAAACAACTAATGGATCAACCAGTGGTCATTGCATGTGTGTTCTTTTACACAAACCACATGTGGGTCAACTAGTGGTCATTGCATGTGTGTTCTTCCCACAACCCACATATGGATCAACCAGTGTCATTGAATGTGTGTTCTTTCCACAAACCACATATGGATCCATTTGAGTCATTGCATGTTTGTTCTTATACTAAAACCACAAACCGGCACTAGAGTCGTTGCATGTGTGTTCTTTTCCACAAACAACTTATGGATCAACCAGTGGTCTTCGCATGTGTGTTCTTTTCCACAAACCACATGTGGGTCAACCATTGGTCATTGCATGTGTGTTCTTTCCACAAACCACATATGGATCAACCAGTGTCATTGCATGTGTGTTCTTCCACAAACCACATATGGATCCATTTGAGTCATTTCATGTTTGTTCTTATACTAAAACCACAAACCGACACTAGAGTCGTTGCATGTGTGTTCTTTTCCACAAACAACTTATGGATCAACCAGTGGTCTTTGCATGTGTGTTCTTTTCTACAAACCACATGTGGGTCAACCAGTGGTCATTGCATGTGTGTTCTTTCCACAAAACACATATGGATCAACTAGTGTCATTCCATGTGTGCTCTTTCCACAAACCACATATGGATCCATTTGAGTCATTGCATGTTTGTTCTTATACTAAAATCACAAACCGGCACTAGAGTGATTGCATGTGTGTTCTTTTCCACAAACAACTTATGGATCAACAAGTGGTCATTGCATGTGTGTTCTTTTCACAAACTACATGTGGACCCACTAGAGTCATTGTATGTGTGTTCTTATAAATAAACTAGCACTAGTGTCATTACATGTGTGTTCTTTTCCACAAACCACTTATGGATCAACCACTAGAGTCATTGCATGTTTGTTATTTCCACAAACCACACATGGATCAACGACTAGAGTCATTGCATGTGTGTTATTTTCCACAAACCACACATGGATCCACTAGACTCATTGCATGTGTGTTCTTTTCCACAAACAACTTATGGATCAACCAGTGGTCATTGCATGTGTGTTCTTTTCCACAAACCACATGTGGGTCAACAGTGGTCATTGCATGTGTGTTCTTCCACAAACCACATATGGATCAACTAGTGTCATTGCATGTGTGTTATTTCCACAAACCACATATGGATCCATTTGAGTCATTGCATGTTTGTTCTTATACTAAAACCACAAACCGGCACTAGAGTGATTGCATGTGTGTTCTTTTCCACAAACAACTTATGGATCAGCCAGTGGTCATTGCATGTGCGTTCTTTTCACAAACTACATGTGGATCCACTAGAGTCATTGTATGTGTGTTCTTATACTAAAACTAGCACTAGAGTCATTGCATGTGTGTTCTTTTCCACAAACCACTTATGGATCAACCACTAGAGTCATTGCATGTGTGTTATTTCCACAAACCACACATGGATCAACCACTAGAGTCATTGCATGTGTGTTCTTTTCCACAAACCACACATGGATCCACTAGACTCATTGCATGTGTGTTCTTTTCCACAAACAACTTATGGATCAACCAGTGGTCATTGCATGTGTCTTCTTTTCCACAAACCACATATGGATCAACCAGTGTCATTGCATGTGTGTTCTTTCCACAAACCACATATGGATCCATTTGAGTCATTCCATGTTTGTTCTTATACTAAAACCACAAACCGGCACTAGAGTCATTGCATGTGTGTTCTTTTCCACAAACAACTTATGGATCAACCAGCGGTCATTGCATGTGTGTTCTTTTCACAAACTACATGTGGACCCACTAGAGTCATTGTATGTGTGTTCTATACTAAATTAGCACTATAGTAATTGCATATGTGTTCTTTTCCATAAACCACACATGGATCCATTAGAGTCATGCATGTGTGTTATTTCCACAAACCACACATGGATCAACCACTAGAGTCATTGCATGTGTGTTCTTTTCCACAGACCACACATGGATCCACTAGACTCATTGCATGTGGGTTCTTTCTACAAACAACTTATGGATCAACCAGTGGTCATTGCATGTGTGTTCTTTTCACAAACTACATGTGGACCCACTAGAGTCCTTGTATGGGTGTTCTTATACAAAAACTAGCTCTAGAGTCATTGCATGTGTGTTCTTTCCACAAACCACATATGGATGAACCACTAGAGTCATTCCTATGTGTGTTATTTCCACAAACCACACATGGATCAACCACTATAGTCATTTCGTGTGTGCTCTTTTCCACAAACCACACATGGATCCACTAGAGTCATTGCATGTGTATACTTTCCACACAAAACTTATGGATAACCAGTGGTCTTTGCATGTGTGTTCTTTTCCACAAACCACATGTGGATCAACCAATGGTCATTGGCATGTGTATTCTTTCCACAAACCACATATGGATCAACCAGTGTCATTGCATGTGTATTCTTTCACAAACCACATATGGATCAACGAGTGTCATTTGCATGCGTGTTCTTTCCACCACAACCACATATGGATCATTGGGAGGTCATTGCATGTTTGTTCTATCAACTAAAGCCATAAACTGGCCACTACAGTGATTGCATGTGTTTTCTTTCCACACAAACAACTTATGGATCAACCAGTGGTCATTGCATGTGTGTTCTTTTCACAACTACATGTGACCCACTAGAGTCATTGTATGTGTGTTCTTATACTAAACTAGCACTATAGTCATTGCATGTTTGTTCTTTTCCACAAACCACATGGTGGGTCAACCAGTGGTCATTGCAGTGGTGTGTTCCGTTTCCACAAACCACATGTGGGGTCAACCAGTGGTCATTGCATGTGTGTTCTTTCCACAAATCACATATGTATCAACCAGTGTCATTGCATGTGTGTTCTTTCCACAAACCACATATGGATCCATTTGAGTCATTGCATGTTTGTTCTTATACTAAAACCACAAATCGGCACTAGAGTCATTGCATGTGTGTTTTTTTCCACAAACAACTTATGGATCAACCAGTGGTCATTGCATGTGTGTTCTTTTCACAAACTACATGTGGACCCACTAGTGTCATTGTATGTGTGTTTTATACTAAAACTAGCACTAGACTCATTGCATGTGTGTTCTTTTCCACAAACCACTTTGGATCAACGACTAGAGTCATTGCATGTGTGTTATTTCCACAAACCACACATGG